>PVLD010000294.1:0-126636 GCA_004027595.1 Dinomys branickii | reverse complement strand
GTAACTGAACTTCTTAAAGGTGTGATACTGGGCCTGCTGGGCTTAAGAGAAAACTAAGTGATTAGCAATTTGTGTAGCAATTTGGCAAGGTAACTTATGTTTATTATCTTTAATAATAAAACACTTGGGGTTTTTTGTGGGAGAGTGGTCACTTTTCTTGAGAAATTTATTTTAATTGCATCTTTATTGTTTAGGGGCCAGGGCATGGTGGTGCATGCCTGTAACGCTAGCACTCAGGAGGGTGAGGCAGGAGGATCATTGCAAGTTTGAGACCAGCCTGGCTACAAAGTGAGCTCAAGGCCAGCCTGAGCTGCACAGTGACACCCTGTCTCAAAAAGACCAAAAAAATTAAATAAATAAAATAAAAAAGGGACTGTTGTCTTTGTTGTTGGTTGTAAGCAACAAAAGGTGTTTTCTTCCTAAATCTGATGATAAATCTTTTGCTTTTGACTTGGTCCTTGTAGAGAGGGACAGATTTCACTACGGTGCCCTGTGAGCACTGGTGTGGTTCAGATGTAGTTTCATGGGTTGTGGGCATTGAGCATGGGGCATCGAGGGTGCTGCCCTCCTCTGGGCTTGAAGGTGTCTTTTGGGACCCCAGTTAGTTCTCCAGAGGGCTGACTTCCCAAGAGCAAGCCTGGCCCCTTCATGCGCTCTGTGCCGGCCTCTCACCTGCGCCTGCCTGCGCCTGGCCATCTGTCCTGACAGGATGCAGCCAGGGGCGCCCTCACCTGAGGCTGCACCGAGGGAACAGCGCCATCCTAGATGTTCCACCTCTAATGCTGGGGGCCGCAGGTGCCCCCTTACTCAGGACCCAGCGTCCGGTATTTAGTTATAGGCGCGGAAATGGGCCCATGTGGGGTGGATGAGCCGTCCTGGTTACCGAGCTGGGGGAGTGCGGCTGGGGTTCCGGGTCAGAGTGTGCGGGGTCACAGTGGGCAGCGGTGTATGGGCACGGCCTCGGTGAGGACGGGCTTTGTGAAGCTGCCCCATTAGTCTGCAGTTAGCGCAGGCTTGTGTAGGTGGTCGGGGAGGAGGTGTGTGGGGCCTATTCCTGCGGTGCTCCTTCCAGAGAATGCATTCGCTGCTTCCCACCCAGCGTCTCCCTTATGCTGTGCATATTGTTGCTGTTTGCCTTTTCTCTGTTTTGCTGTTTTGCTCTTGGTTGGTTGTTGGTTGTTGGTTGATTTTTTTTTTTTTTTTTTTTTTTTTCCTGAGACGGGGTCTCACTATGCAGTTCAGGCTGGCCTTGAGCTCACTTTGTAGCCCAGGCTGGCCTGGAACTCCCAGTGACCCTCCTGCCTCAGCCTCTGGAGTGCTGGGATTATAGGTGTGTGCCATCAAGCTAGCAATGCCTGGTGTTGTTTGTAAGTATGGAGGCCCTGGGTACAACCCCTCCAGAGTGTAAACCTCCCCACTTCTGCCAGGTTAGGATCTGCCAGGCAGTGATCTGGGTTGTGGCGGGAAATGAGGACCCTTTAAAGACTGAGCAGGCTGTCTGAAGAGCCCTTCTTGCATCCTGGCCTTTGTAGGCGCCTCTGACTCCACCCAGTGTTCCTCCCTAGAATCTCTGCTCTCTGCTCCTGGGCTGCCCTCCCTTGTGCTTTGCTCACCTGTGATTTATGGAACACTGGTGAAGTCCCAGGCACAGTAGGTGCTGGGGGATCTGTGAAGAAGCACCTTCCCAGCCTGCTGGGGCCCAGTTCCGAGGAGCAGGGGCAGCGGTCATCTGACTGGTCTCGCAGGCCGTTCTGAGGGCTCGTGGTGCCATGGGGCCAGGCGTGGTGGCACAGCCCGGAATCCCACTGCTCTGGGAGCCCCGGGGAGGAGGACTGCAGTGTGAGCTCAGCCTGGACCATTAAGTGACTCAGTGACGCCCTGTCCTGCACTAAGGGAGAGAGGGAGACCTGGGCTGATCTCACTGGCCAGGCGGTGTCCCCTTCCTCCTGTGTGTGTGTGTGCACGCGCGCATGTGCATGTGTGCTGGGGCCCCGACTGAAGAGGATGGCCGTCCTCATGAAAGAGTAGCTGCGCTGCCCTGCTAGGACCTCCACACGAGCTCAAAAACTGCGTGGGGATGTCTCCTGGTGTAAAGGCCAGGGGGTCAGTCCCTGCTCGGGTTTCCTTCCTCAGGGCTGGAGCCAGGCGCAGGGCAGTCTGAGCCACGGGGAACACCTGTGTTTGCTTGGCTTTTCTAGGCTGTAAGTGCATTGGTGGTGTTTGCTCATGTCTGGTCTGAGCCTGTTTTCTGCCTCTTCACTTTGTCCTTGCACTTTTGAGTCTTGAGGTTTTTTTTTAAGCGCTGTCTTGAAAGGAATCAGGGATAAACCCCTATGTTCAAGCTGTGAGTCTAACTTGGAGCCAGATAGGCTTTTTACACTTTTATTTTATTTTGCTTTTGCAGCGCTGGAGACCAAACAGCCTCACACATCGTAGGAAGGTGCTCCAGCTCTGAGCCCCACATCCAGCCCTGACCGACTGATTGATTGATGGAGACAGGGTCCCCCTGCGTAGTCCAGGCTGGCCTGCAGTGATCCTCCTGCCTCAGCCTTCCAAGTACTAGAATTATAGGTTGTGCCACTGTGTCCAGCTCCAGCCCCTATTTTTAAAATCATAAATAAAAATGCATCTTTTTTTGGTATATAGACATGAGTTTTGGCACATGTGTAAAAGTAACCCCCAAAACTCTCTCTTTTTTTCCCAGGCAGGGTGCAGGCTGGCCTTGAACTCTTTTAGCCCCGGCTGGCCTGGAACTCGCAGCAATCCTCTTGCTTGAGCCTCTCAAGTGCTGGGATTACAGGTGTGCACCACTGCACCCGGCCCCAAAACTTTCTTGTCCCACCTCTGTGGTCACCTTGCCTCTGTACATTATCTCTCTAACCACTGGTCTACTTATTCTCTGTCATACGATTTTTCTTTTTAAGAATGTTGAAGTGGAATCACATAATAAGTAGCCCCCCCCCTTTTTTTTTGTCTTTTTGAGACAGGGTCTCGCTATGCAGTTAAGGTCGGCCGTGAGCTCACTTTGTAGCCCAGGCTGGTCTCGAACTCACCTGGATCTTCCTGCCTCAGCCTCCGAAATGCTGGGATCACAGGCTGTGCCACCATATCCAGCTCTGTACATAATAAATCCTGCTTCTTCCTTTTTTCCCATTTCCTCCCCTCATTATTTATACAAGCTTTGCTTCTATTTTTTTCCTTCTATTCTCTTCATTTTCCTTGTCCCATCTCCCCCCACTCCCGCCCTGCCCCGTCCACTTCTCATTTGAGTATTTCCTCCCCATGTCCTTGTGTGTATTACACATTTTGGTCCTTATTACGCTTTTGGTTTGTCACACTAGAGAAACAATGTAGTATTTAAAAACATGGTAGCACGCTACTTAGATCATGCAGCTTCGGAGGGAGTAAATTGAATAGTGTGATTCTTCTAACTTTAACTGCCGCCTCCTCTTTGAGACAGGATCTCGCTGTGTAGTTCAGGCCGGGCTTGAACTCATGACATTTCTCCTACCTCAGCCTCCCCAGTGCTAGGATTATAGGCGTGCACTGCCATGCCCAGCCCAACTGGGGTTTTGATACAGAATTCTTGGCTGACAGTTCTTTTCTGTAGCACATTAAAAATGTTGTTCTATATATGTAATGTGTCTGGTTTCAAACTTTTAAAGCTCTTGTTTTTAGTTTTGTATATTTTAGTTATGCTATATGTGTAATGCTTTGGAGTTATTCTGGTAAGGTTTCTCAGAGCTTCTTCAGTACATAGATTTTATTTACTTTTTGGTAACAGGAATTGAACTCAGGACCTCATGCTTGCCAGGCAGGCACTTGTGCTACTGAGCTATGTCCCTGGTCCTTGTTTTCTGTTTTTTTGCAATAATTTTTTTTTCCTCCTTGCCTGCCTGCCTTCCCATCTCCTCTCCTCGTTTTTTTTTTAATTGTATATATGTAGTATGTGCCACTTTTTTTTTTTTTTTTGAGACAGGGTCTTGCTATGTAGTTCAGGCTGGCCTTGAGCTCACTTTGTAGCCCAGGCTGTTCTTGAACTCACAATGATCCTCCTCCATCAGCCTCCCAAGTGCTAGGATTACAGGCATGCGCAACCGCCCCTGGCGTGGTTTGTTTTTTGTTTTTTGTTTTTTTCTTTTTGAGGCAGAGTCTTACTGTATAGCCAAGGCTGACATTGAACTCCTTATGTAGACCAGGTTGTTCTCAAACTTGTAATTCTCTTGCCTCAGCGTCCTGAGTGATGGGATTATAAGCATGTACCGCAGTTCCTGGCTCAACAAGATTTATTTTACTTTCTTTTTGGTCTTTTTTGAGACAGGGTCTCACTGTGCAGTTCAGGCTGGCCTTGAGTTTACTTTGTAGCCCAGGCGGGTCTCGAACTCGCAGTGATCCTCCTGCCTCAGCCTCCCGAGTGCTGGGATTACAGGCGTGCGCCACCAGGCCCGGCTCAACCACACGTCTTGGTACATTGATCTTGTATATTTGTGTAATGAAGTGATTGCGACATCTGCGTTTGCTTTCAAGAGTCCTCACTCTTAGTACTGCAGTGAAGTAGCCGCTTTAAAGTGATTCGGGAATATCTGTCATCTTGGCTTTAGTATTTATTGACTATCTTCTCTAATGTGTGTTGAGATTTTTCTGGTTCTTTCTGTATCTTGTAGATTTGGATTGTATCCTAGATGTTTTGAATATTATGTTGAAAAACTCTGGGTTTTGAGTAAATACTGTGAAAAATGTACTTTTCCTTTTTTTTTTGAGACAGGTCTCATTTTTTGTAGCTCATGGTGCCCTTGAACTCATTGCAGTCTTCCTGCTTCAGCCTCCTGAGTGCTGGGCTTGCAGGAAAAATGTACTTTTCTGTTAGCAGGATTCAGACCACAAGCCCTGGCCTCTTTGGTGGACTGTGGTTTCCATAGTGGTTCTGTGTTCTAAACCTTGGTAGTAGTTTTCAGATCTGCCCTATGTGGAGACAGCCGGGCAGGCAGCCAGGGGCCTGGGTGCTGGGCAGCCCTTAGCTCCTTCGGCCTGGTTCTTGAGGGCGATAGCCGCCACGCACAGCTTCAGGAGGAGCGTAGGCGTTCATTCCCAGCTTTGTAGGCATTTAGGGGCCAGCTCCTCCCTCTCTGAGGTCTTTGTGGTCGCCTTCTGCCTGTTCCCTCATTCTCTGGCTTGCCTGGGTTGGGTGGCAGGAGCACAGAGATGAACGAAGGCTTCGGACACTCATTCCCCGCGCTCCGGCCCCAGCATGGGATGGGAGCAGCTGCCCCCCGCCCCAGTACCGCAGGTGTATGTTGGAGTCCGCGGTCCCACCATCACTGCTGCAGCCGCAGTGCAGGTTAGCCTGGGTGCAAAGGGGAGACAAGGCGACTAGGACACCGAACGACCTTCCCATCCCTCCTCAGTGCTCAGGGCTGCCTTTCTCGCTCTTTGAACGCAGCACAGAACTTCCTGTGGAACCCGCTTCTGGGTTTCAGGGCGCCTGTGTCCCTGGCAGGAAACGCCCCAGCTTCCTGTGCGCAGGGCTTCTCTCTTTGGGCGGTACAAGGGCTGTGCCCGGGCCTCGCACATGCTGGACCAGCCTGTGCCCTCAAATTCTTACCTACTTCCCGCATCTGCCCGGTACTGCATACTTTTAAGAGTCTGCAAAAAACAAACACAAAACAAAAAACCCCTGCTGCATGCGTTTTGCCTAGGTCTTTGTTTGCTCAGTCCTGGGGACTGAAAGGCTGGGGATGTAACTCCGTGGCACAAGCACCTGCCTGGCAAGCGTGAGGTCCTGAGTTCGGTTTGAGGCACAAAACAAACAGCGCTGGGGATTGAACCCAGTGCCTCACACAAAGCCACGTCCTCAACCCTTAAAAACATGTTTTTTAGGACAGTGTCTCACTAAGTTACTAAGTTACTGAGGTTGGGTTTGAACTTGGGATCCTCCAGCCTCAGCCTCCCGGAATGCTGGGATCACAGGTGTGCAGCACCATGCTAGCTTTGGGTTTTATATTTGTATGCGGTGGGAGACACAGGGTGGAGTGTGTGCTTGCTCCATCAAAGTGTGATCTGGGGGGGCTGGGGGTATAACTCAGTGGCATAAGCACTTGCCTGGCAAGCGCAAGGTCCTGAGTTCGATCCCCGGTACCGGGAAAAAAAAAGTGTGATCTGGAATCTGGAATGTAGTTCTTTAGTTTTTGGATTTTTTTTTTTTTTTTTGAGGTACTGGGGATCAAACTCAGGAGCTACATCCCAGCCCGAATTATTTTTTAACTTTTTTGGCTGGGTGTGGTGGGTGCATTCCTGTAATCTGTACTCAGGAGGCTGAGGCAAGAGGATCACCATGAGTTTGGGGCCATCCTGGGCTACCAAGTGAATTAAAGGCCAAGCAAGACTCTGTCTCAAAACAAAAAAACAGTTTTCATTTTTTATTACATAACACCTTCACTGTAGAAAACTTGATGAGTAAAGATAAAATAAAAGCTAAAATTT
The DNA here is from genome assembly GCA_004027595.1 of Dinomys branickii. NCBI lineage: Eukaryota > Metazoa > Chordata > Mammalia > Rodentia > Dinomyidae > Dinomys > Dinomys branickii. The sequence goes on along the minus strand of PVLD010000294.1, from coordinate 120,156 downwards.
TTTGTAAACTTATGAACTGCTGCTATTATGTGTTGGTTTGTAGTCCTTTCAAAGGTCATACATGTGTTTTCTCAGTTTTTTGGGGAAAGGGGAGCGCTGGGGCTTGAGGGCCTGAACAAACCGAACAAGTGCATTAACCCCAACCCCGGAGTCCTAACAATAAAAATCAGACAAGTGAAATTGTGTCGTTTTAATGAGTCAGTAGATTTAAGGCTCAGGTACTATGAACTTGATCTAACATTTTTATTAAATCTTCTCTTTTCCTAAATAGGTAGAAAATATTTATCCTCAAACTGGATGGGTTGAAATTGATCCTGATGTTCTCTGGGCTCAGTTTGTTGCTGTGATAAAAGATGCTGTGAAAGGTAATAGGATTGATAACAATACAGTCACTTCTACAGTGCACTGTAGTCTGGGTTTAGCTCCTGGGCACCGAGGTGCACACCTGTAAGTCCAGCTCCTTTGGGGGGCTGCAGCAGGAAGAGTGCAAGTTCAAGGCCAGTTTGACCACTTATTAAGACCCTCTGACAAACTTAAACAATTAAAAAGCCCTGTCATGTAGCTCGGTGATAGGGTGCTTGCCTAGCATGCATGAGGTCCCAGGTTCAATCCTCCCTGGAGGCCAGGGATCTAGCTCAGTGACACAGGTGCCTGACTGGCAAGCACAAGGTCCTGAGTTTGATCCCCAGTACAAAAAAAAAAAAAAAATCACCAGTACCAGGGTGGGGGGTAGTTTTCCTTAGGATTGTGTAGAAAATGCAGGCTTCTGTAGAATTTTGAGGTTAACGTACACGTTTATGGGGCTTCGTAGCATCCCCGCATTTTTCAGAGGAGTGTGTGGCTGACAGCAGAGCCCCGTGTCCCGGCAAGGGAGCAGCGCCAAGCCCTCGGCTCCAGCTGCGTGCTGCAGAGGCTGGCGCTGACCATTGGACCGCGGCTGCAATGAGGTCACCCTGTACAGCCCTGCTCTCAGGATTTTCCACCTCACTGACCTTTAGGCTCAAAGAAGGATTTTGTTCTCTTTTTCCTGTGTGGCCCTTTGATGCAGTGTTATTTTTCTAACCACAGCCATGGTCTAAAATCTTAGCTCTTTCGGAATGTTTTCATTGCAGTCTTTTGGAAAAACATTGTAGAAGATGAGCTGTAATCCCCAAAGGTCTCTTACTTCGTTTTTCTATCTGGATTTCTTCTCCTCAGCGTTTTAGTTTGTGATATTGCGAGACCTGTTAACAGAGTCGCAGGAGTAAGGAGCCGGGGGAGGCGGCTCGGTGGCAGTGTGCTACGTCTGTGTGAGGCTTGAGTCCATTCCCGCACCAAAAGCAAGAAGTGTTTGCAACAGTACTGGTGTGACAGCCGAGGGTGATGACGCATCCTGGTTATCCTAGCTCTTGGAGGCTGAGGCAGGAGGATTAAGAGTTTGAAGCCAGCCTGGGCTACATAGTGTGTTTGTAGTCAGCCTGAACTGTGTGTTAAGACCCTGTCTCCAAAAACCAAACTAGCCAGAGGTAGCAGCACACACCTGTAATCCCAGCACTCAGGCAGGAGGATCATTGCAAATTCAGGACCACTCTGAACTACGTAGCAAGATCTTTCAAAAAAACATAAAACGTTAATACTATTTTCTCGCACAATTCAGTATTCTCTTATTATCTTGATGAAAAAAAAATAACTTTTTTTTGAAACAGGGCCTTGTTATATGGTTCAGGCTGTCCTTGAATTCACTATGTTCAATGCCTTAAACTCACAGCCAGCTGTGAACCTTCTGCCTCAGCCCCCAGTACTGAGATTACAGGCCTGTGCCACCACCCTTGTCAAAGTAACTTTTTAAAAAATCTAGAAGTTGGCTAAGGATGTAGCTTAGTAGCACAGTGCCTGCCTGTCAAGCTTGAGGTTGTGAGTTTGATTCCTGGTTACTCCCCCGAAATCTAGAATTCTTGGGAGGCTGAGGCAGGAGGATCGTTTTGAGTTTGAGGCCAGCCTAGGCTGCATAGTGAACTCATGGCTACCCATAACTATAAGCAAGATCCTGTCTCAAAAAAAAAACAACCAAAAAAACCCCTACAGTCCAATTAAACATGAGGCAGCACATATAACTGTAAACCTGTTTTATCTCCTTTAATCTAGAGCATGTTCTTTATAACATTGACAGTTTTAAAAAATGTAGGCCAGCTTGGTAGATTATCCTCACTTGGGGGTTAAGTGTTTTCTCTTCATTTGAATCATGTTAAGTACCTTTTTTTGGAGACACCTTCCCACTGTGTAGTTCAGGGTGGCCTTGAACCCAAAGCAGTGCTCCTACCTCAGCCTCCTGAGTGCGGGGTGTCCACCACTATGTCCAGCCCATTCATATTAAGCATTTTTGAAGGACTACTTCTAGGACTAATACATTTTCCTCACTGCTCCGGTTGAAGTTGTCCTGAATTTTCCCAATGGGATAAATTATTTTAAAAGAATATTATAAAATGTACTTGCATTTTTGTCTTTTAGGAAATTTGGATTTAAAAAGTCATGTGTTTAGGTCCATCCTTGAGTTGTGTCTGCGCTGAGAAATGTGAGCGCATTTCAGTGGTTACACTGCCCTTTCTGCTTCCCTTGGTTTCTTCCCGTCAACCAGTTTCTATTATAGTTGATCACTGTCTAAATTGTGATCCATTATCAGGATGAAAATACCATCTGATGTAGTATAGTAGTTTTTCTAAGATTTATTTATTTATATTTTGAGGGGGGCTTTTTAAGTCAGGGTCTCACTGTGCAGTTCAGGCTGGCCTTGAGCTCATTTTGTAGCCCACAGGCTGGTCCTGCCTCAGCCTCCCGCCTCAGCGTACAAAGTACTGGGATTAGAGGTGTGCACCTCCATGCCTGGCTTTTTCTAACATTTAAAGCCAAGAAAAAAAGAGGCTATTCTGTTCTTACAAGGATTTTTTTTTCTTTTAAGTAAAAAATACTAGCTGGGCCTGGTGGTGCACACCTGCAATCCCAGAACTCCTATCCTAGCACCAGAGGAGGATTGTTGTAAATTTGAGACCAGCCTAAGCTGCTGAGTGAGCTCTAGGCCAGCCTGAACTGCATGCATAGTGAGACCCTGTCGCAAAAAGACAAAAGCAAGCAAACAAAAAAACTGCTGTCATTTTAGCAAGATTTTATTTATGTTTCAATTGTTTTATTAAAGTGGTGTATTTATGTATTTATTCATTGTTTGAGTTTTTGAGACAGGGTCTCGCTGCATATCCCCAGCTGGCCTTGAATTTGATCCTCCTCCCTCAACCTCCTAAATCCTGGGGTTACAGGCATGTACTGCCACACCCAGCTATACCTAGTTATGTTTGTTTGTTTTGGTACCTGGAATTGAACTCACGACCTTAGGCTTGCCAGGAAAGTGCTTAGGCCACTGAGCCATATCCCTGTCCCTATACCTAGTTTAAAGATTCTATTGCGACAGCTGCTTTCTGTGCTGTGGTATTGTAAGATAATTGTGTGTTTTCTCGGTCTTCACTTTCAGCTGCAGGGATCCAGATGAGTCAGGTTCTTGGTCTTGGCATCTCCACACAGAGAGCGACTTTCATTACGTGGAACAGGTGAGTCAGTGTGCGAGTGCTGAGCACTGTTTCCAGGGCCGGGCCATGCCTTCCGGGGTAAACGGCTGTACAGCCTCTCGGGAGATTTGCCTTTGTGAATTGAGAGTAGTTTCTCATGCTATGAAGCATGAAAACAGGCTTTCTTTCCGGCCTGTCTGTCCCCTGCGTGTCACCTGAGCCCCACTGGCCTACAGTAACAGTAAGGGCATTGCTGTTGCCGTACAAAGTACGGCATCTTTGGGGTAAGTTGGCTTTTCAAGCAAGCATGGATTGAAGATCTAAAAAATGTACCTTACACCTGAGCAGAGTCAGAAACCTGCCATGTTTCAGAAGCACAGTGCGGTGCTTGGATTTATGTTCTCAGACGCCTTCACACTGAACAGGTCAGCATCTGCAGCCCCTGAGGCCACATGGAACAGACACATCGCATCTCGTAGCAGTTACTGCACGAGTGCCTGTGACGCGGACTTCCGTCACCCTTGCAGCAAACCCGTTACCTAGGCATTATGTCTGTTTTTACAGAGAAAGAATCAAAGTGCGGAGAAATGGGTATATAGGAGCAGAGCCAGCCTTCCAAGTTATCTTGCCCCCTAGCGCCGGGGCTGAGCCCTGCGCCTCATACCTGCTGCACAGGCCCTGCCACTGAACCGCAGCCCGAGCCCTTGGTGCGGTTGGTGTTTGTAGGCTTTGGTTTTCCTTTTTTCAGTTTAATAATCCAGGCCTTCAGACACGCTAGCCTGGTGCTCTGCCACCGAACTACGCATGTACCCGGCCATGAATTGTCTTTTGACTGCAAAGCCTATGTTATTTCTGCTACCTCCATATTGCCTTCAATTTGTGTTTATCTTTTTAATCGTTTCTTTTTTAATTTTTTTTTGTCTTTTTGAGACAGGGTCTCACTATGCAGCTCAGGCTGGCCTTGAGCTCACTTTGTAGCCCAGGCTGGCCTTGAACTCATAGTGATCCTCCTGATTGTTGGGATTACAGGCGTGTGCCACCCTTTTTTTTAATGTAGAATTTGTCTGTGTTGCCAAGCATTAGATTCTGAAGGACATATTGAACTTGGGCAGTTGGGGAGAAAAGTGGAAGGAGGGAAGGAGGCTGAGTCTGAAAAGTATACTTAGGGTAAATTCAAAAGGACCTGACTTTTGGTTCAGTATTAGGCAAGAGGAAGAAATTTAAATTTATTTTTATTTTATTTTATTTATTTAGTTTTTTTGAGACAGGGTCTCGCTCTGCAGTTCAGGCCGGCCTTGAGCTCACTTTGTAGCCCAGGCTGGTCTTGAACTCACAGTGATCCTCCCGCCTCAGCTGGGATTACGTGTGTGCGCCACCACGCTCGTCCCTGATGCTTACTAACTCAAACTCACAACAATCCTCCTGCCTCAACCTGAGCTGCCTGGTGAAACTGTGTCTCAAAAAGCAAAACAAACAAGTTACCTGCAGAGTTCTAATCAGTTGCACTACCATTTTGGGCCAGATAACCCTTTGCTGTGGGAACTGTCCTTCTGCATTGCAGATGCTTGAGCAGCACCCTCTGTTAGTACCCTGCCCTATGACGCCCTCAGTGTCTTCAGACCTTGCAGTTACCTTCACTGGTGTGGAGGAAGTCTAGAGGGGCAGATGTGTTCTCCACTAGAGGTCTGGAGAGAGGAAAGCAGATAAAGGATTTGGACTGTGAGATCCCCCGATTTTTAAAATTTGTATCTGTATTAGTTCATGTCTGCGGTAAGTAATGGTTACAGTGTGTCTCCAAGTTAGAAAAGCATTAGGATGAAAAACTGACTGAGCAGGACCATGGCAGATCTGAGAAGTGGGAGATAGAGAAGCGATGTTCTCAGGTGAGGAGCCCTTGGAAAGTGTCACACATAGCTGGATTTGGAGACAGGTCCTCAGAGGTTGTGTTCCTCAGCAACTGTGTCCCTGCTGCCGGGAAGCCCAGAGTGTTAGGAAGCAAAGCTTTTGTGTGGTCCTAGGACCACACCTGAGTTTTAGAAGAGACAGTTCACTTCCCTGCTGCTGCTGTAGGAAGATCTTTCATTCATGCTTGCTTGTTTATTTTAGACAGGGTCTCACTCTGCAGTTCAGGCTGGCCTTGAACTCACAGAGTAGCCCAGGATGGCCTCAAATTCCCCGCAATCCTGCTGCCTCAGTCTCTTGAGTGCTGGGATTACAGGCTGTGCCACCACGCTCAGCTGAAAGATTTCTTTCAAATGCAATTAGTATGGGTTCTTTTTTTGTTTTGCTTTTTGAGAGAGGGTCTTGGTGTACAGTTCAGGCTGGCCTTAAATTCACTGTGGAGCCCAGGCCAGGGATTACAGCACTGGGTGGCCACAGCAGCTTGGGTTCGTTTTCCTGACTGTTGTTTTTTGTTTTTTGAAATGTGTCTATTCTATGCATTTCACAATCACTCTTTGCTTACATAAATGGGAACACTGGTAGATGTGGAGGAAGGCAGGCTGCTTCTTTCTCTTTAGCTTAGAAAGTAGGGCCTTGTCTTGCTCTCTGGCCAGAAGGCCACTGATGTGCGGCACCAGCAGGTTCCACCCGCTCCCCAGGGACAGTGAAGGTGCAGTGCAGCAGCCACACGTCCCGCTGCTCAGGGAGAGGAGACAGCCGGGCCTAGAGGACAGCGCGTCCTGCTTTATCTTCCTCAGGATTGCAGTAGGGAAATGTTTGTTTTTTTCCTCCCTGCCATCTCTCCTCCCTGCCCCTAAGAGACCAAGAAATAAACGCAGTGGCATCAGTGTTCCCAGCCCTTGAGCTTTCTTCCTGTTCTTCAGATTAAACTTGTGCTCAGTGTGTTTGGCCAGTGGAGCGTTCAGCCTGCTTTCAAAATCTCTGTAAATGATGCCTCCTCCGTTTCAGTTTAAATTCCTTTTGTTCCACGAAAAATCATGAGCTGTTTGTTTCTTCAGTCACCGTGTCTCTCGGGGACCTCGGTCAGGGTGTGTGCCAGCGAGCCCTGGGAACAGATAAACAGGGCAGACAGGGCCCCCGGGGTTCCCAGGGCACAGTTGTGCACTGAGCCGCATGCAGAGATGTGGCAGAGCGCCATCCCCGAGGGGTTTGCAGGCTTGCCTCTTATTGTTAGTAGAGAGCAAATTATTCTAAAGTGAGGCTGAGTATTGGAATATGTATTCTGCCACTTGACATTAGGTCCCCACCCCCTCTTTTTTTTTTACTCTTATCTGTTTGAGACACCGGTCTTACCATGCAGTTCAGGCTGGCCTTGAGCTCACTTTGTAGCCCAGGCTGGTCTCACACTCTCCAGCGATCCTCCTACCTCAGCCTCCTGAGTGCTAGGATTACAGGCGTGCACCACCACGCCCGGCCTAACAATACCACTCTCATCTTGTGATTTTTCTTCCCTTCTTTCCTTTTCAGCCACAGTAGCTTTTCACTTTCTCCAACACAGCATGCTTTATGCCACCTTTGGATCTTTGAACATACAGTAACATTTTGTCAGAAATGCTCACCTTCCTAGTTAATTCATGTATATTCTCCAGCTCTCAGTTCCTTTCTTACTTCTCAAGAAACCTTTAGTGCCCCAAGACCAGGCCGGGCCTCCATGTTTAACACAATCAAGACATTCTGCGTTTCTCCTTCCTAAGTAAGACTCGCAGGGGGTGATCAGAACATAAGGGCAGATGTTTAAATTTTAAAATATTACAGTAAAGGACACTGCCTTTAGTCCCCTTCAGAGTGTTCCCCTTGTGTGGAGCACACTTACCCCGTGGTTCTCCTCCTCCAGGGGCTGATTGGAAGTACTTTTTGTGTCTGCATGAGGCCTGATAACGCGGTAAGTGCTGCTGCCTGGCGTCCCCCGTGGGAAAGTAGGCTGCTCACCCACCCTGCTCACGGGGATGGGGGCACCATTTGGCCTCTGACTCCTCCCCACAGTCCAATTGACCGTGAAACATAAATACTTTGAGTTTATTCAGGACATGGAGTGCGCCACTAAAGGCACAGAATGCGAAGCCTAGGTTTGATTCCCGGTACACGCACACACAGAGATACAGGAGAGAACCCTAGAATTGCTTCTAAAATGGCAAGAATTATGGGAGAAGTATATTGGGAGTATCAGGAGGATTACGGCAACGTGTCTTTTACTGTAACAAATTTTAAAAATTTAGGTGTTTACCATGTTTTGTTTTGTTTTTTGTCTTTTTGAGGCAGGGTCTTGCTATGTGGTTCAGGCTGGCCTTGTGCTCACTTTGTAGCTCAGGCTGGTTTCAAGCTCGCAATGATCCTCCTGCCTCAGCCTCCTGAGTGCTGAGATTACAGGTGTGCACCACCATATCCGGTGCACATGTTTTTTAATCAGACCACATCTTCCTTTTGTAAGTAAGCAGTTGAGCGATTGTTTCTTCGAATTCTCTGGTTAACAAAGTATATTCATCAGGGCAAATGTAAGCAATTGAGTGATTATTTGTTTGGATTCCGTAGTAGAAGCATATTCCTTTGGGGAAATTGTATTCTTTGGGGAAAGATACTGTGTTTTTCTGTTTATAGATTGGTTCCCAGTGCCTGGCACAAATTACTTTATGAATATTTGTTGAAATCGGTAAAGATGGGACCTTAAGTGTAGACCTCTTAGGTAAGGTGAGGAATGGCAGGCCTGAGAACTAAGCTCAGTTAAGTGTACGAGGAGGAGACTTGGAGACAAAGTAGGAAGCAAGGCCCGAATGTGATGCTGAAGGGTAGAAGACGCCGGGGCTGGGCTGTGGCTCAGCCAGCAGGATGTGCCTGGCGGTGCAGGACCCGTGTCCGCCGGGTGAGGTGTGTGTGCCAGAAATTGGCAGCAGGAGCCTTACGGGAAAAAGGGCCTTTTCCTTCTGTATTTCTTAGCCCACTTCCCCCATAACCCTCGGGGTTGACCCTGCGCCCCTCACCACAGAGTCTCACTGTATCCCCCACCCTTTTATTTTCTAATTTTGAGAAATTGTTTGGAAAGTTTCATCATACTTCAACTGTTTGGGGCCGGGGATGTAGCTCAGCTGCACAGGCGCCTGCCTGGCAAGCGCAAGGTCCTGAGTTTGATTTCCAGTACCAAATAAAAAACAAAAAAGCCAAATACTTTCGACTGTTCGGGCTCCGATTTTGTTTCTGTTCTACCAGGTGTTTAGTCTGTGTTTGTACTGAGCCTCAAAATCTCATTTCTGTCTTTCCTAGGGCAACAGGAAAGCATTTCCACAACTTCATTAGTTGGCAAGACCTAAGAGCAACTGAACTTGTAAAATCTTGCAATAATTCACTTATGATGAAGGTAATCTTTTTCTTATTTTTTATGATTAGAATGTTACTTTCTTTTATGTCTCCTAACTGTAGACTTAATTGATAATTTCCCACCTTTACTTTAAAACATGAGAATATACATACACACAGTCTCCAAATCAATGAAATTTAGTAATAGTCACCTAAAAAGGACTTAACTATATTTACAGGGTCCTCAGGGTTCGTGGTAGACCACAGTTCTACATATTTGTGGAATTCGTGTTTCTACCGTTGAGAAACAGAAAAGATACCGCGGGGATAGAATGAACTATCCAAAGGCCATCATCTTGTGCCCTAAGGTGGAGAGTGGGTCTGGGGGAGATGACAGCAGACGCTAGGGCGTGACGCCCAGCACCGTCCGGAGGCGACGGGCCATCACCGCAACGGTGGCAACAGCAGTAGCGGCCTCAGCACCAGCTACTGTTGTGTCGTTTCTCTGTGGTCTCCGACTCAGGAATGTGAGGTTATCATTACTATTCTATGTGGACTATAGGACTCTGACACCTCACACCTAAGTACTGTCTCCCTCCGTCCTGGTACCAGCTGGTACGTGCGGGACTGTCTAGATTACTTGATAAGCATTTGAAGATGGTAATTTTATATGAAAGTAAATGTAAGTATGGGATATAATAGTGTCTGAGCAAGAAAATTCTGCCATAATCTCACCAGCATTATTTTTCTTTTTTGTTAGTTTAATACAAATATAAATGTACTTTGCTGTAATAATGTGTAAGGCTGAATACTGAGAATTTCTTTTGTAGTAATTAAAGTATTTGAAAGGGTTATAAGGAAATACATATATATATATATATATATATATATTTTTTTTTTTTTTTTTTTTTTTGGCTTTTTGAGACAAGGTCTCCCTGTGCAGTTCAGGCTGGCCTTGAACTCACTTTGTAGCCCAGGCTGGACTTGAACTTGCAATAATTCTCCTGCCTCAGCTTCCCGAGTGCTGGGATTACAGGTGTGTGCCACACACCTAGTGAATTATATAATTTAAAATTACACAGGTGCCTGAAAACAGATGGGAAAACATAATTTGTCAATTAAGATTCTAGCATTTTATCTATTTTGTTGTTGAATTTTGTAATTAAGTAATGTATAGTATACACTTGATCTAATCAACAACCAAAGCGTAAACAGCATTGCCCCAGAACTGGACTTAATGAAGATTTACCATGCAGTAAGATAGCTTTGACTCTCCGTGAATGCCTTTTTTTTTTTTTTTTTTTTTTTTGGCGGTACTGGGGATCGAACTCAGGACCCTGCGCTTGCTAGGCAGGCGCTTATGCCACTGATCTATATCCCCAACTCCAATAATTTTTTTTTTTTTTTTGGCGGTACCGGGGATCGAACTCAGGACCCTGCGCTTGCTAGGCAGGCGCTTATGCCACTGAGCTATATCCCCAGCCCTAGTGAATGCCTTTAGATTGAAGGAATTCCCTGTGTTACAAGAGACCTGCCTGTGATTTTCCATTTAAGAGCTTGAGCCTGGCCCCGTTTTTCTTACCCTGTCTGCAGCGCTTGTTTTCACCCTGGCCAGCAGTTGCACACTGAGTAACCTCGCCAAGGGCTCTGCTTAAATCTTTGCGTTTTGAAGTGGAGTTGTTAGCTTTGGACTTTCTATTCAAAGTCGTCTTTCAACCAATGTGTCTCCTAAACCAGCTGAGTGGAAACAGGCTGTACAAAGTTTCACAAATCAGGGAAAGATTTGATTATAAATGCCTCACATAATTTTACTTCCTGATATTTAATAAGTTGGTTAATTCTGGTTCTTTTAGAGGACCAGAAATACTCTGTCTTACAAATTAGGCTGTGACTTTAGCGCTGACTGAGCATGTAGCATGAAGTTGCCTTTTGGTCTGTGGCTCCCTCTCCTGCAGCGCACTCTGAGGCTAAGGAAGGACAGGAGCCATTTTTATTTTTACAGTGACAGTTTTGGTAACTAATAGGAGTAAATGGTTGCCATTTTTATCTTCATTATGAGAGGATTTACTTAGATTATTGAGAAGATGGTTACACACACTCAGTTACATAGCGCCAGTAGGTTTCATTAGCAAAGCCTACTGTCCAGATGTTGTTAGGAATAAAAGCAAAATTTTTGAACCTCTGGGTGTAAAGCATCCTGATTGGCATAATCTATAATTTAAAAAATAAAATCTTATCTTGCAGCACTATCAGTACTATGTTCTTTATTATGTTATTGTTTTCTGACATCTAAAACAAAACAGTTGATTTTATGTTTATATTAAATTTTTATTGTTTACCTCAAAAAAAATTAAACAGTTAAAAAAATTTTTTGTTTTAGACAAGGTCTCGCTATGTAGCCCAGGTTTGCCACTAACTCAGCAGTTCTTCTGCCTCAGCCTCTCAAGTGCTGGGATTACAGGCATTGGCACCACAGCCAGAGCTGAAATGCAGTTTTAGGGCAAAGGATGTAGCTCAGTGGTAGACTGAGGTAGAGTGCTTGTCTAGGATGCATGAGGTCCTGGGTTTGATTCCCAGTGCTGCGAGAAAACCCTGGAAAACACAAACACAAAACAATTTTAATATGTGCTTTTATATATTAATGTATAATTTTTATGATATTAGGGATAAACCAGTAGTTTTTAATAGATCATCAAACATTCCTCAACTTATCCAGCAAGGCCTTTTTTGTTTGTTTGTTTGTTTTTGAGATAAGGTCTCCTGGAGCCTGGGCTGGCCTTGAATTCACTCTCTACCTCAGGTTTTGAACTCACAGCAGCCCTCCTCAGCCTCCCAAGTGCTAGGGTTATGGGCATATGAACAAGGCCTTTTTTTTGGTACTGGAAACTGAACTCAGGACCTTATGCTTGCCAGGTGCAGGCTCTTGTGCTGCTGAGCCATATCCCCGGCCCTAGCAAGGCTTTTAGAAGTTTTATTTCTTTGAAAATAAGTTGTGAGCATGAAAACATTTACCTCTGTAGTTTAAATCCAGATCTCAAATCTTGATGTGACACCATGACCTCAGCCCTAAAAGCGAGCACTTCGAGCGCTGTGTCCGCCTGACACTGAAGCGCACGGTGAAGGCTTGGCTCGTGGTGGAGAATGCGCGCAGCACAGTGCAGCGCCGCCCGCCCAGCCCAGGCCGTCCGGCGGTGGGGCCCGTTCCGCAGTCGGCGCCCAGACATCACGTTAGGTGTGCTAATGAAGGCTCTTGGAAACGTTCCCAGTATAGTTTCTGAGCTGGTACCGGGTGTGGCGGTGGGCAGCTTACTCCTTTTTATTGCTGAGGCAGATTCGTCACAACGGTTTGACCCGCGCTCCAGTTGAGGAATAACTCTGCCGGCCACCGCCTGGGCGGCTCAGGCAGTGTGACTGGGGTTTCAGGTCCTCCTAGAAGTGGATTTCCCTGTCTCGGGAAACCGAGAGGGCCGGGTCGCTCAGCGTGTGAAGAATTTCTAAATGTGTTTGTTGTCCACTCACTGTGTGTTTTTGTTTTTGTTTTTTGGTCCATTCGTAATTCATTTTTTTTTTTTCCATTCGTACTTCAGATGTGTATTTCACTTGCCTTTTTTTTGTCTTTTTGAGACAGGGTCTCACTATGCAGTTCAGGCTAGACTTGAGCTCACTTTGTAGCCCAGGCTGATCTCGAACTTGCAACCGTCCTCCTGTCTCAGCCTCCTAAGTGCTAGGATTACAGGTGTACGCCACCACACCCAACCACTTGCCTATTTTTTGATTGGGGCTTCTATTTTGAGGGTCTAATTTTTTTGAGTTCTTTATATATTCTACGTATCAGTCCTCTCCTGAGGACTGGCTAGCAACATTTTTTCCCCATTCTATAGGTTGTCTTTTCACATTGTTGTTTCTTTTGCTGTATAGATGCTTTTCAATTTGGTATGATCTCATTTGCTCTTTTTTAAAAAAAATTTTTAATGTCTTTTTGAGACAGGGTCTCACTATGCAGTTCAGGCTGGCCTTGAGCTCACTTTATAGCCCACAGGCTGGTCCTGCTTCAGCCTCCCGCCTCAGCCTCAGTGCTGGGATTACTGGTGTGGGCCACCATGCCCGCCTCCATTTGTTCTTGGATTTTTTTTTTTTTAGGACTCAAACTCATGACTCAACGCCTAGGTGGGCACTGTGCCACTGAGCTGTGCCCCAGCTCCCATTTGTTGGCTCTGAGCTATTTCCTGTGCAATTAGGGTTCTGTTCAGAAAGTCCTTGCCTATCTATACCTGACTCCGAGAGGTTTACATCTTTTGTTATCCAGCAGGTTAAGTGTTTCTATTTCAACATTTAGTTCTTTGATCCATTTTGATTCTACTTTACTACATGGGGAGAAATACGGGTCTGTCTTCTGCATATGGAAAACTAGTTCTCACAGTGTCATTTATTAAAGAGGCTGTCTTTCTTCCATTGTATGTTTTGGCTCCTTTGTCAAAGATCGGCGGGGCGGAGTAACAGACCTGTAATCCTACTGGGAGGAGGCTGAGGCAGGAGTTTGAGGCCAGCAGGCCTTACTTAGTGAGTTTCAGTCCAGTCTGAATTGCATAGCAAGACCCTATCTCAAAAAAGGAAAAAGATAAATCGATCAGTGTTGGAAGTATGGCCATTTTGACTATATTGGTTCTACCTATTCGGAAACAGGGAATATCAGTTCATTTTCTGATGTCTTCCTCACGTCCTTTTTTTAGAGCACTGTAGTTCTCATTGCAGAGGTCTTTCCCTTCCTAGCTAGGTTAGTCCTCTTAGGATGATATTACTGATCATTATTTCCCTAAGTGCTGAGAACACCAAAGTAGTTAAGGGGCTTATTTGCTACTAGATTTGTTTGCTTGTGTAGAGGATTGACCTGGAAACATCAAATACCATTAAATATCTTTTTTTTTTTAATAGCTGTTTCACAGTTACTGCCGAGTGGTTCACTTTTTCACTAGAAGAAAGCGGTTTTTAACAGGGAGCCAGTTCAATTTCACTACCCAGCAGTCTGCCTTGCGGTTGGCCTGGATTGTACAGAACATGCCTGAGGTAAGAAAAGATTGTGTATATAGGAATGAGATAAAGGTTTTGGGAAGAAAAATATTCCATGAATAAAAAGAGCAATTTGACTATGGGGAAAACTGAGTACGCACCAGCACTGGAGTGGAGGAGAAGGCAGTTTTACTTGGTTCACAGGGCTATTGCTTTTTATTTTTGAAGCAAGGTCTTGCTGGTAGTATGGGCTGGCCTTGAACTCACTTTGTAGCCTAGGCTGGCCTTGAGCTCGGTAGCAGTCATCCTGCCTCCCCCTCCCAAGAGTGCTGGGATTGCAGGTGTGTGCCACCGTGCCTGGCCGTTTATTTATTTATGTGTTGGTACCTGGAGTTGAACTCAGGACCTTGCCCTTGCCATGCAGGCACTGCACCCCTGAGCTACATCCTCAGCCCCCTTTTATTTATTTTTGAAACAGTATCTCCCTAAGTTGTTGAGGCCAACCTGGAACTTGTCATCTTCCTGCCCCAGCCTCCTAAATAAAAGCTATTACTGGTGTGTGCCACCAAGCCCAGTGGCTTACGTTTTGGAGCCTTTCTGTTGTGACCCACCAGAGCTGGAAAGGTGAACGAATCAGGGCACTGCTCGGAGCTGGGCTGGCTGAACGTGCGCGTGGCGGCTCCCATCATGTGCTCTTGTTTCTGTAATTTATGTCCTTAATGCCATGCTTGAGATTTGCCTGAATACTTTTGAACTGTATAAGTTGAATTGCACAGTGTACGTTTTTATTCTTTTGTGGTGATGGGGATTGAACCCAGGGCCTGGAGTGTGCAGGATATGAGCTCCATCCCCAGCCCGCAGCGTTCCTCCTCTTGCATCATGCTCCTTCGTTCAGCATTGTTTGAGAAGCCTGTGTTGTGTATAAATTTGCCAGTATTAGCCAGGCTTGGTGGCACCTGTAATCCCAGCTCTCGGGAGGCTGAAGCAGGAGGATCATCTTGGAATTCGAGACCAGCCTGGGCTACAAAGTGAGCTCAAGGCCAGCCTCAACTGCATAGCGAGACCCTGTCTCAAAAAGACAAAATAAGTACATAAATAAATTTGCTAATATTTTCAGTGCTAGTTACATGATATTATTACAGTGTTGTTGTCTGTCCTCGTGTATCAGAGTTATTTCCGGGTTTCGCTGTAGGAATGTGTCCTGGTGAAAAGCAAGTGTCATGTCTGTACACAGGATGGGATGTTTTGGGCACAAATGGGCCTGTGTGTTTCCTGTGTTGGTTAATGGCGGAACACGTGTCCAAAGTGGCTCTCACAACTTACACAGTCCCCCATCAGTGAAGTGAGGACTTTTACATTCCTTTATCACCCTAATGGATATTATCAGTCTTTATTTTAGCTGTTCTAGTGGGTAAGCAGTGGATCCCACTGCAGTTTTTGACCGGGCCAAAAACAAGATCCACGGCTCGTTTTTTATAGCTCAGCAGGTACAGGACCTCCAGATTCAGTCCCCAGCACCTGGAATAAAACCAAAAGCCAGTTGCATACTGTGCACAGCAGACACACTTTAGACCCTAAAAATACAGAGAGAGTGAAAGTAACTCAGTAGGAAACAGTGTGTCAGGCAGACAACACCCATAAGGAGCTAGAGTGGTAGCAAAGTAGACTTCAAGGAAAATAAAAATTACTGGCAACAGAGCGGGAGTTTTATAATGATAAGAAGATGACTCTGTCAGAAGGAGTGTATCTAATAAGAGAGTCAGAAAACCCACGAAACAGCTGGGCGTGGTGGTGCCTGCCTGTTATCCTAGCATGGGGGTGACCGTAGAGCTGAGGCAGGAGCATTGTGAGTTCAAGGCCAACCTGGGCTACATACTGAGACCCTGTCTCAGAAAGCACACACACAGACAACCACATGAAATAAACGAAATAGTGACAGAATTAAAAGGGGAAATAGATAATTGAATGGTAATAACTCAGCAGCATAAGCGCCTGCCTGGCAAGCCCGAGGTCACGAGTTTGATTCCTGGTACAAAACAAAAAAGGGGCCAGGGATATATCTCAGTGGCACAGATTCCTGCCTGGCAAGCGCAAGGTCCTGAGTTTGATCCCCACTACAAAACCAAACCAGCCAACCAACAAACAAAACAATGGATAAAATAACTAGAGAGAGCATCATCAAGGATGGCCATCAGTAGAGCATTTCAGCAGCAGTGAGAGCTTAGCGGATTTGGCGCATGTTTGTAGAAAGCTCCATCCAGTAACAAGAATATGCATTCTTGTAAGCATCCCAGCTTCTCTCGGGCAAACCATGTGTCAGGTCATGATATAAGCCTTTCTGAAATGGAAAGGGTCAAAATTGTAGAAAATATTGTTCTCTGACCATAATAGAATGGAATTAGAAGTAACAGAAGAAAACTTTGTTTTTGTTTTGTTTTGTTTTGTTTTTTTTGAAATGGAGTATTGCTATGTAGTGCAGGCTAGACTTGAACTAGCAATGATCTTCCTGCCTCAGCCTCCCGAGTGCTGAGATCGCAGGCATGCACCACCATGCCTAGCTAAGACTGTATTTAAGAAGAAGAAAATCAAGTCCATAATCTCAACAGGCCATCTTCAGATACTAGCAAAATATGTAAGCAAAAGTAAGCGAAGGGAAAGAAAAAGAAAAGATTAGAATAGAAAAACAGGGAACAGAAAAACAACAAAATCAAAATCAGAATGTCAGGAGATGTAGGAAATTAATTATACATGGTCTGGTACCTATGGTTGATAAAAACTCAACAGACTAGGAATAAAAGTAAACCTCTTTAACCTGAGCTGTGACTGATCCATGAAAAAAACACAGCTAGGTGGCTATGACGGTCCTCACTTCCAATTCTAACCGTCTCAGAGGCTAAGGCAGGAGGATTCCAAGTTCAAACTAGCCTGTGCAATTTAGCAGTTTAGTGAGACCCGTTCTCAAACAAAATGAAACAACAAGTGGCCTGAGATGTAGCTCAGTGCAGATGCTCAGGCCCAGTACCACAGAACAAAACAGAAACCCCCATAACAAACCCCTTACTTAGCAGTGAAAGGCGGAACGCTTCCCCAAGCGTCCAGGAATGTTCTCACCTCTGCGCCTCTGCCGGCCAGCGGCGTGTTGAGGGCTCCAGGGCCGAGCAGCTAGATAAGAGTGAGACGTAAAGCCCTCTCTGATGGGGGACACAGTGAAGCCCTCCCTGATGGGGGACACAGTGAAGCCCTCTCTGATGCGGGGACACAGTGAAGCCCTCTCTGATGTGGGGACACAGCCTCTGGTAGAGGAATTAAGGAGTCCCCTAAACAATGGCTCGGAATAAGGAAGTTCGGCAAGGTTGCAGGGTAATGACGAATATACAAGTCAGTTGTATTTATAACACTAGGAATGAGCTAGAAATTCACTGCAATTAAGTGAACAGTTCTACTTACTAGGAATCAGTTTAATAGAAAAACTACAAAACTTAAATGCTACGAAAACCAGAGTGAGCAGGTGTGGTGGCGCACACCTGTAATCCCAGGACTTGCGAGGCCAAGGCAGAGGGGTTACCATGAGTTCGAGGCCAGCCTGGGTTACATAGTGAGTCCAAGGCCAGCGTGGACTGCATGGTGAGACCCTGTCTCAAAAAACAAAGAACAACAAAAAATGAAAACTACAAAACATTGTTGATTGTTGCGTTAGCTCCTTTTCTCTCGTTGCTGAGACAAAATACCCAACACCCAAAATGAAGGAAGGAAAGGTTTATTTAGCTCACCCTTTGTGGAGGCTTCATTCTATAATCAGCTGGCTCCAAGGCAGGGGTGGCTTGACAGAGGAGCAACAATTCAAGGTGGCAGAAGACGGCAAAAGCAACAAGAGAAAAAGGGAGGAGCGTAGGAGAAGACTCTTCCCGTCCCTGTATTGTATGCAGGCCACACCCCCTAAGGTGGGTGTGGCACTCCCTTACTGCCAGCAGTAGACAATGAATCAGTCACAACCTCCAGATTTAGCTGCTTCTGAAAGCACCCCCGTGACTGCGTGCAGCTTTGTGGGGACATCCAGACACAAACCATAACAATGTAATTAATGAGGACCCACACACCCAGAGGAAAGCTGTCCTATTACACCTATGTACATTACTTATGAAAGAGTTTATATTGTGTACCCCTGTCTGTACTCAATCGTGTACTTCAGCCTTTTTGAACTGTCTTTGTGTTGTTATATTTTCAAGGTACAAAAGGCAGTTGAAGAAGAAAACTGTTGCTTTGGGACTGTTGATACCTGGTTGTTGCACAAGCTCACGAAAGGTAAAGTTGACCTGATAGCTGCCTGAAGTAAGTGAAAGGATGCGGAGAGAAGGAAAGAAAAGAGTTACCTGAAGAGAGCAAGTTCATCCCTGCTCACACGTACCCCTTTTCACTTACCGTGGTGCAGACACAGTGTTTCTGGTGCCTAAGGACCACATGCTGCAGTAACACTAGAGTTATTTTAGATCTGTGGTGAGGAACTGTGGTTACAGAGGCCAAGTGTAGTGGTGCACACCTAAGATCCCACTGAGGCCAGCCAGGGCCTAAACTGTGTAGTGAGACTGTGTCTCAAAACAACAAAAACTTGTGGGAAAATCTCAAATTGTAAGAATGGAGCACATGCCTGCAATCCCAGCACTTGGGAGGCTGAAGCATAAGGATCACCGTGAGTTTAAGGCCAGCCTGGGCTGCAGGGGACCTTGCCTCAAAAAAAAGACCATTCTTTTCAGGAATGGTAAGACATAGTTCAGTAGTACATCTGCCATGTTGCAAGTGGATGTAAGTATGGAGGAGCACTCTGAACACTTTTCCTCTGTTTTGTTTGTTTGTTTTGAGACAGGGTCTTGCCACATAGTGCAGGCTGGCTTTGAACTCACTATGTAGTCAAGGCTGACCTCAAACATACAGGGATCCTCCTATCTCAGCCTCTTGAGTGCTGGAGTTATAGGTGTGTACTACCTTGCCTTGCTGTCTTTCCTCCTCTTTAAACCAGGAAACAGAAAGTCCAAAGCCTTTGAAAATGCTTTTTTTTTTCCCTCTATTTTGAGACAGGGTCAGGCTGGCCTTGAGCTCACTTTGTAGCCCAGGCTGGCCTCAAACTCACAACAATCCTCCTGCCTCAGCCTCTTGAGTTCTGGGATTACAGGCATGTGCCACCATGCCTGGCTGAAAATACTTTTGTAAACTCCTAAGAGTTCATAAAGATTAAATGAGAAATTGCCGTGGAGATTGCAGGTTGTAAGTGTACACTTTAAAATGAGTTTGAGGGTAGACAAAGATCTAGATTATAAATTATGGGTAGATATTGATATATAATACTTGATAATAAATGTATTATTTCTGATGTAAGTTTAGGTTCTGCATATGCTACGGATTTTTCAAATGCCTGTACAACTGGATTATTTGATACATATACGGTAAAGACATTGTCTTCTTTTTAAATTGCCATCTTTTTATTTAGCTTGGATGCTTCTGTTTTTACTCCTTTATTTTAATATTCTGGTACGTGTTTTTACGATCAGATGTGCTGGAGCGGAATGCTGGCCTTCCTGGCTGCCGTGCCACTCTCGGTGCTGCCTCCTATACAGGACACAAGGTGACAGTGATGCCCACGTAGAAACCAGCCAGGCCTGAGTTGAATTCTTTCGCTTTGCTGAGGAAGGTGGTGTCCCATGTTTGAGATGCTTGTCTGTTCATTGTACAACTTCTTGGCCTATGCTTCAAAAATTTGCTGAGCTAAAAACAAATTGCTGAGTTTTAGAATTAATATTTCTAGAGTGTGAATAACATTTTGATCCATCTCGTTCGAAGCCACGATTTTGGATCAGTGGATGAGGAGATCTTTGGTGTATCTATACCAGTGGTGGCCTTGGTAAGTACGAAACACAAGGACTTCTCTTTGTGTGTGATAAACTAAATGAATATGTATGAGTAGTTGTGACTGGCTTTAAGAGACCCTAAGGTCCTTGGTAAACTGAAGCAGCAGGGCCGGGTGGAGTCCCGTAGTGTCACTTCCGTAGCAGGCCTGTGTCCCTGAGGTGGGAAATATGCTCACACACAAACATATGCATATGTACACTGGACGTGTGTGTGTGTGTGTGTGTGTGTGTGTGTGTGTGTGTGTGTGTGTGTGTGTGTGTGTCTGTGTCTAGATAATGGCTGTGTATACAGTGATGCTTTCGTTCGCAAACTTAATTTGTTCCACAGTTTTGGAAAAGATGGCTGTTTGTGTCTGTGGGAAAGATGGCGGTGGTTCATGTTGATGCAGAGTTTGTAAACAAAAATTTTTGCCAAGTGCTTCTGTTTGGGAACCACATTGTTTACAAACAAAAGCATTCATGAACTGAAGTACCACTGTATAGATACATAGCAATATATAGATTTATTTTGATACTAGGTAGTCCAGGCTGGCCTTCAGTTCACTGTGTAGCTTAGGTTGGCCCCAAACTCATGATCCTTCTTCCTCAGTTTCCTGAGTGCTGGAATTATAGGCATGTATCATCATGCCTGGCTAGCTTGTCTTCTTTTTTCTTTCTTTCTTTTTTTTGGTACTGGGAATCAAACTCAGGACCTTGCGCTTGCCAGGCAGGCATTTATGCCACTGAGCTACATCCCCAGTCCTAGGTTGTCATTTTAAGTGGTCATAGATATAACCAGAAGTGCCCTTTGAATTCTGAAAAGGGGATCAGTGTTATGGTTGGTTTGCTTTTGCATCTTTCCTGAGGACGGAATCCAGGGTCCTGTGCACACTAGGCAGTCGCTGTACAGTAATTTTTTTTTAATCTTTTTTTTGAGACAGCGTCTTGCTGTGCAGTTCAAGCTGGCCTTGAGCTCACTTTGTAGCCCAGGCTGGTCTCAAACTTGGAAAGCTCCTCCTGCCTCAGCCTCCTGCTAGGATTACAGGTGTGCGCCTCCACGCCCAGCGTATACAGTAGTTTTTACAGCCACAGTCCTGTTTTCTATTTTGAGACAAGGTCTCGTTAAGTTGCCCAAGGAAACTTCACATTTGAGATCCTCCTGCCTCACTACCTCAGGTAGGTAGAATTACAGACTTGTAGCACCATGACCAGAAAATGTTTTTTAAAAAAGATACTGTATTCAGAGTAATGTTTGGTTTATATTTGAAATTCTGAGATAAATACATGACTCCAAGTGATGGAGCCAATGCTTGGCTTATGTTTGATAACAATATAACCACACACAGTAATAAAGCCATTTACACTAGAGGAGTAAGGTGCATTTATGTTTTCTAAACCCTGTGTCAAGGGCCTACCAGTACAGAAGGTGGGTGGTGTAAAAGTAAAAAATTCGCTTGCTTCCTTCTTTCCTTCCTCCTCCCCTCCCCTGCCCTAGTGCTCTTCTCTTTCTCTTTTTTGTTTTGAGAGAGGGTCTCTATAGTGCAGGCTGGTCTCAAACTCACAGCGATCCTCCTGCCTCAGCCTCCAGAGTGCTGGGATTACAGGCGTGCACCACTATCTCTCCTTCTTGACAGGATCTTGCTGTGTGGTTCAGGTTGGCCTTAAACTGCCATATGTAGCCCAGACTGGCCTTGAACTCACTGTGATCCTCCTGTCTCAGCTTCCAGTCCTGGGATTACAGGCGTCGCCACCATGTCTGGCGTTGTTTTTTATTTTTAAAGGTCCTTTCATTATGATACTCTTCCTTTTTTTTCTGACTGGGTGAATGAGTCAGAAGTTAGGAAAACCCCAGAATTTGCCATGTGAGTCACAAGTTCCCTAGAACTCAAATATTCTTTGTCTGTTCTCTTTCTCTGTTGCAGTGCTGAGGACTGTCTTTAATGTTAGAAACTAAATCCTGCCTGTTGTTTCCTGTAGCGGCTTAAGCAGGAGGTAGAGAGCCCGGCTCTAGATGAGCGGTCTGCACCATAGCGGGGCAGCAGGTGAGGGGAGGGTTCCATGGTCCAGACACAGGGTCATGTACATAGTCACCTTCATCCCGCCCAGGCACAGGTTTAGAGTTAGATCAAAGTACGGTTAGGAAAGTTCGAATGAGGCTAGTGAACAGGGTTCTTTAGAGGAATTTGTTTGTTTTTGTGGCACTGGGGGTGAAATCCAGGGCCCACGCTGGGCCAGCACTCTGTCGCTGAGCCCATCTCCCACCTCCAGATGAATCTTAGTCTTTAAAGTACTATTGCCATATAAAGCTAGGTGCAGCACTCTGTATCTGTAGTCCTGGCTCGCTAGAGGCCGAGACAGGATCGCTTCAGCCCGGAGCTCAAGGCTGGCCTGGGCAATGTGTTTTCACAAAGGCTGGGGCATAGCTCAGTGCAGAGCACTTGCCTTGTCTGTGTGAGGCCCTGGTTCAAATCCCAGGCCCTACTGGTAAATAAACTGCTTTTAATATATCTACACTTAAATATATTAACAGTGTTATAATTTTCATTTTACAAAGATGCACGTTTAGGGAAAGGACGTTTTTGACTTATAGCCGGATCTCTTTACACATGTACCTGTGGCTTGTTTTGTGCTTGGCACTGGGGATTAAACCTAGGGTCTCATGCAGATTGGGCAAGTACTTTACCCCGCTGGGTCGTGTCCCCAGCCCTTTCAACATGTTTGTTTGGAGGTCAGGTCTCACAGAGCTGCTCAGGCTGGCTCTGAACTTGTGATCTGCTTACCTGGACCTTCTGGGTAGCAGGGAGAAGAGCACGTGTGCTTAGTCCACCTGTCAGCCTTTTTTCTTTAGTTAGGGTCTCGCTATGTAGTTCAGGTTGGTCTTACATCTACTGTGTAGCCCAAGCTGGCCTCATACTCATGGTGATCCTCCTGCCGAGCCCTGGGATTATAGCCGAACTTCAACAAGAGTGGGCTTTTGGTTTCAATAAAAGAGAATCTTTATTTATTTATTTTTTGTCTCTTGAGACAGGGTTTTGATGTGCAGTTCAGGCTGGGATTGAGCTCACTTTGTAGTCCAGACTGGTCTCAAACTTGCAACCATCTTCCTGCCTCAGTGCTGGGATTACGCCTGGATAATAAAAGAGAATCTTGTGAGATCGGTTATCTTGACTAATGAATAAAACCTGTGTAAGTTAAAAACAATCCCAGCACTTGGGAGGCTGACGCAGGTAGATAGTTCTTTTCTATACAATTTTTCTTGTAATCTTTATTTCTAAGATTATTTACATGATGCTTAGAAGTCATGAAGTAGCTTGCTCCGTAGAGATTCCTGAGGCAGATTAGTTTCCCATGCAGTGTTAGGCCTGCGGAGACTCCTGACAGTTGTTCGTTTTTTTTTTTTCCCCCCTGGGAGAAGGTAAAAGAAAATAAAATGTTTAATCAAACAAGTACAGCTGGGTGTGGTGGCACACACCTGTAATCCTAGCACTCAGGAGGCTGAGGCAGGAAGATCGCTGGAGTTTGAAGCCAACCTGGGCTACACAGTGAGCTCAAGGCCAGCCTGAACTGCATAGCAAGATCCTGTCTCAAAAAGACAAAAAAAGAAAAAAAAAGTACAAATCCAGGATGGTGGGACATTCTGAGAACCAGCCTGGGCAATTTATCAACATAGTGAGACCCTTTTTCAAACACAATAAAACAAAGCAAAGTGAAAAAAGAAAAACTTTGGAAGGACCAGGGGTAGAGCTCAGTGCAAAGCCCGTGAGTTCAATCTCCAGTACTGGGAAGAAAGAAAGGAAAAGAAGCAAAGAGGGCAGTGTAAGGGAGGCACCAGGCTGGGCGGGGCGCCCGAGGGCCTGGGTGACGCCCACGGTGTCCGCAGGTCGGCGACCAGCAGTCGGCCATGTTCGGAGAATGCTGCTTCCAGAGGGGGGACGTGAAGTTGACCATGGGGACAGGGACTTTCTTGGACGTAAATACTGGCAGGGACCCTCCGTACAGTGCTTCAGGTAAATACTTGGAATCAACCCTGTTTTTACATAAAATAGTACTTTCTCCAGGTGTATTTGTTTCATGTTATTTACACTATTTTCCCGTTTTATGTTAAAGTTATTGTCGAATGCAGTTTGAGTATGATTATCATTGTTACTGCTGTTAGAGACAATCCTATTTTCTTCCCTTAAAATTAACAGCATTAAAAAACAGAAAAAGATGTTACAGAAAAAACCAGAAGGATTAGGGTATTTTGGACAGTTCTCCAAGTATTTCACCTTTTTATGTTTTATTTAACATTTTCTATCTTTTTTTATGGGTTTTTTTTTTCTTTTTTGGGTCTTTTTGAGACAGACTGTACAGTTTGGGTTGGCCTTGAACTTACTGTGTAGCTGAGGCTGGCTCACAGCGGGCTTCCTGCCTCGGCCTTCCTAGTGCTGGGGTTACAGGTGTGCACCACCACACCTGGTCTTCTAATTTATGTTCCTTTTGGGAGAGTTGTGGATCAAACTAGGCCCTTGCACATGCTAAGCGAGTGCTTTACCATGGTGCTATAGCCCCACATCTAAGTTGTTTTTTCTGTGTTTCAGGAAATTATTCTTTTCTTTCCTTTTTTTTGAGACATGGTCTTGCTATATAGTTCAGGCTGGCCTTGAACTCACTGTGTAGCCCAGGATGGCCTCAAACTCCCAGCAATCCTCCTGCCTCAGCCTACCAAGGGCTGGGATTATAGGTGTGCACCACCACACTGGCAGGAAGTTATTCTTTTTGTGAAATGTTCTTACATAGTAGTCGTCAATTAGTGGTCCATGCATGTTTAAGATTTCAGTGACAGTTCCTGAGAATTTGCTCCCAAATGGAAGAAACCTTGCAAAGTGCAAACTAAGAGAACTAGTATGCGGTGCAGTGCTCTGGAGGCTGGGGCCTCTTAATCTAGGTGCTGGTCTCCTTACACAGTTGCTCAGAGTTGATTTAATTTAATTAATTTATTTATTTGGTCTTTTTGAGAAGGGTCTCCTTATGCAGTTCAGACTGGCTTTGAGCTCACTTTGTAGCTCGGGCTGGTCAGCCTCCTAGTGCTGGGAATACAGACATGTGCCATCACGCCCAGCTTTCAGAGTTTATTTTAAATCTTTTCTGCATGGTCTATTCCCCCATCAGCTGTGAGTTAGCATGGGTAGTTCTCTAAAGCAAACTAGTCTCATAGTAACCTTTATTTCTGATTAAAATACATACTGTCATAGTTCTAGTCCTGTCCATAGCTAATAAAAACCAGTATTCAGGTGCTGGTGATAGAGCAAAGTGGTAGAACACTTGTCCAGCATACGTGAGCCCCAGGGTTCAATCCCCAGAGCCCCCTGCAACCAAACCAATGTTTATAGCTCATATTGTAGGCTAAGCACTGGTTTAAGTTCTCTTCATAGTTTAACTCAGTCCATTCATACAGCAGCCGTCCGAGGCGGGTGGGCCGCTATATAGATGAAGAGACTGGTAACAGGTAAATACCAGTGGGCTAGGGTTCGCACTCAGGCAACCTGATCTCAGGGCAGCTTTGCCATGCTTTCATATCATCAAACCGTTCTACTATGGTTGTCTGAATTGTTTATTTAAGCAGTGGCAAAGTTTAAGAAAATAAAAATAAAGAGTTGGAGAGAAACTGGCTCTGCAGAGCAAGCTGGAGCCCAGGAAATGGAAAAGACGGGAGCGCGCAAAGATAGGAGAGCAGGCCGCCGTGGGGGGGCGGTGCAGCCCGAGTTGCGCAGCTGCTGACCTGCGTTGTTTGCTTCCTTGCTTTCTAAGGCTTTTATCCGTTAATTGGGTGGAAGATTGGGCAAGAAGTTGTGTACTTGGCTGAAGTCAACGCGGGAGACACCGGAACAGCCATCCAGTGGGCTCAGCAGTTAGGTATGTCTTTTCAGTGAGTTTCACAGGGCAGATGTTAAAAATTCAGGTCTGCCACAGGACTATAGATCAGTAGTCAATGAATGGATTATTCAAATAAAATGCCTTTTTTTTTTTTTTTTTTTGGCGGTACTGGGGATCGAACTCAGGACCCTGCGCTTGCTAGGCAGGCGCTTATTCCACTGAGCTATATCCCCAGCCCTCAAATAAAATGTCTTATAGTAAAAGAAAATATATTTGCATGGTATCGGGGTGGTGAAAACTAGATATGACGGCGAGGAACCCGGGGCTGGGGTCCAGCTCAGCGGCGCGGCTCTTGTCCTGCGTGTGAGGCCCTGTGTTTGATGCCTGGCACCAAAAAATAAATAAATAAAAATAAACTAGGAGCCATAAGTAAAAAGAATAATAAGATTTAAGTCTGTAAAATGTTAGAATAGATAAGGAGAGGTATGCTATAAATAAAATTACAAGGCAAATTGATAAAAACAGCTTGTATCATATGTCAGGGTAATGCAATGACCAAAAAAATAGAAAGAGGACAGAAGTACAGGGATTTCTTGGTAAAAATGACGATTACAAAACGATATTCACATTCAGTAGTCAAAGTGATGCACATTTACATTCTTACGCATCAGTACTGCTCGTCTGTTGTGAGAGATGAGGAAGTTCGGTGGTGCTCAGCGCTGGTGGAACTGCAGAGGAAGAAGTGGGTATGCTTTCCGTTGGGATGAGCATCAGTGAGCAGCTGGGCAGTGCACACCTTCCTTTTCCATGTGGGGCTGCATCTGGGGCAGTGTACGTGTTCTGCAATTGCCCTGCCCTTGAGCTTGTTCCCAGCGCCGTACGTGGCTGTGCTTTTATGGGGGAAGACTGTGTCTCTTCACCCCCTATAAAATGAACACATCTGTATTTTCGTATAAAAGTCATGAGGTGTAACATGCTAACGTGGAGGTTTAACACAGGAGTTGGAAATTGGTTTAATAATAAACAGTTCAGTTCAGTAATAATAAACAGTACAGTATTAGTGCAGTGGGACATCGCACAATCACAAATAACCGCATGGCTGCGTAGCGTGTTGCCGTCTGCCGCACTGAGGAGGGATGTGGACCACTTAGAGGACGGCCTGTGTGGTGTTCTTACTTTTCCTTCATTGCTGTGTCGAGATATAATCTGTGTACCATATAGTATACAATTATATAGTATACCTAAATTGTGCACTTCGCTGTTTTTTAGAATATTCTTGAGGTTTACAGGCATCACCTCAATCTAGTTGTAGAATATTTTCATTTCCTTTCAAAGAGACATCCTTGCTATGTGTATTGGCACACACTTGTAATGCCAGCGCTTGGGAGGCTGAGGCAGGAAGATTCAAGTTTGCAGCCAGCCTGGGCTACACAGCGAGATACTGTTTCAAAACACCAAATAATAATAAAATAATAATAAATTTTAAAACACCCTGCCCATTAACATTGATTCCCTTCTGACCTCTACTTCTCCTGCCCCTCCCCCTAAGTCACATTAGTCTGCTGTCTATGGATTTGCTTATTCTGGATATTATATATTAATAGACTAGCTGATCTATAATTAATTTTTTTTTTTTGAGAGTCTTGCTAAGTCACTAAGTTGCCAGCGGTGGGCTTGAATTTGCAACCTTCCTGCTTCGGCCTTCCAGAGAGCTGAGATTACAGATACATGATCTTTTGCAACTGAATTTTTTCTTTAGCATGTTCTCAAGGCTCACATGGGCTATCGCATGTATCAGTACTTGATTTTTTTATGGTGAATAATTCATTATATGAATAAATCATAATTTATCCATCCGCTGATAAACGTTTAAGCTATTTCTGCTTTTTGGCTCTTATGCTAATGAATAGCCTATACATTAGAAAACCTTCTTCTGTGGTTTTGTAGAAACCATGAGTCTGTATTTTATGTGAAATGTTGGACACCAGGCGTTAATGCCGAGTGCCAGGCACACTGCTTCCTCCTCCCGCTTCCCCTTTATCTTAATATTTGAGTCTGTGTATGTCCATCTTTAAAGATTCTGGCTCACTTTTGGTTCCCCTCTTCACTCCTGGACATATTTTGCTATTTCAGCCTTACGGATATTTTCACATCTACCTGCTTTTATCCCGTCAGTAAGTACATGAGCACTCACAATGTCCCTGGAGCTTCGTGTGCTAGGAGCTCCCTGTCCCCACAGAGCTGCAGGCCGGCGAGGAAGACCTACGTTACACGAGCAAGTTTTAAAGACTAAAGTTGTGAGTAGTGGAGTGTGCCTGTGGTCCCAGCTACTTAGGCCGAGGCAAGAGGGTTTTTTGAGCCCGGAAGTTTCAGGCCAGCCTGCGCAACATGGGGAGGACCCACCTCTGTGTGTGCCTGTGTGTATGTGTGGGCATGCGTGCGTGCGTGTGTGTTCAGTGTCAGGTCTGATCTGGAGAGTGCAGCGGCTTCCGTGAAAAGCAGTTGTTTCAGCTGTTGGTTCTGCAGGTAGGGAGGGCATCTGCTCAGAGTGGTCCAGAAGGACCGAGCAGTGCGGATGGCCAGCAGGGAGGAGCCTGCTGCTGAGGGGCTGGAAGGGTGCCCTGCTCTTTCCTCAGTTCGGGCAGTTTGCCCCTCTGCTGTCCTCCAGTAACAAGGGTCATGGGACACCTTTTCCTTGCAGTATGAGTTTTAATTGCCACGAGCCACATCTGCCTGCCTCAGCAATCCTCCTAAGACTTCTTCATAAGCACAGGTTTAAAGTCACCCACAACTCCTGTTTGCTCAATAAAAGAAACCGCTTCCTTCTCTCTGAGAAGGTGAAGTCCCAAGAGAGATGAATCTCCCTCCTGAGAGGTGAGGTGGGCGTCTGGAGCAGCAGCGCATCCTGGGCACACTCCACTACTCACAACTTTAGTCTTTAAAACTTGCTCGTGTAACGTAGGTCTTCCTCGCCGGCCTGCAGCTCTGTGGGGACAGGGAGCTCCTAGCACACGAAGCTCCAGGGACATTCTGAGCACTCATGTACTTATTGACGGGATAAAAGCAGGTAGATATGAAAATATTTATAAGGACTTCCGCGCCCGCGCCGGGCCGGACGCCGGGCTTCACTGACATGGGTGCCTCTCGCTTACCCGCGGGCATGCTGACGCTAAAGCAGTTCCTGAGAAGGCAGCAAGTTCTCCTCTACAGGAGGATTCTGCAAGCAATCCAGCAAGTTCCGAATGAGTCTGACCGCCAGTACCTGAAGAACTGGGCAAGGGACGAATTCAAAAGAAATAAAAGTGCCACAGAAGAGGATGCAATCCGGATGATGATTACTCAAGGCAATATCCAGCTGGAGGAATTAGAAAGAACACTTGCGTTAGCAAACTCTTAACTCTAGCGTTTTTCTGAAGGATTTTTAAATATTCATGTTGTTGAGTGTAGGCTTAACGGACAGCTCAAAGCCAAGTCGACCTGTTGGTGTGTACAATACTGAGGCACAATTTCAGAAGATGGAGCATAGGATGTCACAGCAAAGAAAAGCCGATGAAACAGCTGCTTTGGAACTGAGAAATATACCCGAGTTCTGAAAATGTTTTTGGAATGTTCTGAAAATGTGTCACCAGTTTTCATAAGAAGCAAAAACTATGAACAAATGGCCAGTTGCACATGAAAAGATGCTCAACACAAATCATCAGGGAAATGCATATCAAAGCCATAAAGAGAGCCAGGCATGGTGGTGCATGCTTGTAATCTCAGTACTTGGGAGGCTGAGGCAGGAAGATTGCTGCGTGTTCAAGGCCAGCCTGAGCTACAAAGTGAGTTCAAAGCCAGCCTGCACTGTATAGTGATACCCTGTCTTTAAAAGACAAAAAACAAAAACCAAAAAAAAAAAAAAAAAAAAAAGAGCACTTCATTTTCACTAAAATGGCTGTTAAATTAAAAAGGAAAATAAATGTGGGTGAAGATGTGGCATAACTGCTCAGTAGCACACAACTATAATCCCAGCACTGTGGAACACTTTTGAAAAATCCTTCTGCATTACCCTTAAGGGTAATTGAAATACCTTGTTCAGCTATTCCATGATTTGATAGCCAAAGGACTCAAAAAAACCATCACTGGCAAATCTGGATCTTTGCTGGAAAGCAAAGAAAAAGAATTCAGTGAACACATTGAAATACCAAAAACATCAGAGAAAACTTAGGCAACTTCTGGGTGAACTTCCATGATTACCTTAATTTTGATGTGGCTAGAAGTATATCCTGAAGGAGAATGCTTGGTACGTCAGGTTCTTCTCCAAGGACAGGAAAACAAAGAATTCTGAAGTATTCTCAGAGACAAATACATCACAACCAGAGTTGACTGAGGACACTTGAAAGCAATTAAATTTATAACATCCAATTAATTTAATCAAAGATGTGGAAGTGAAGGTTTATGGAAGATGCTGGGGTTATCAGTCCTGCAAACTTAAGTCCTGTTCCTCAACAGAGCAGAGCTAAGAAGTGAATCCAAGAATCTGGCCTGATGTAGAATCTGAGAAGATGCAGACAAAATTTTGCAGAATGTAACACAGTATCTGTAACTGTGCTGTGAGCCAGAGGAGCGGCACCCGCCGGTGGTGTGCATGCTGATGACCTGGCTCGCCAGAGCTCCACTTCCCATAGTCTCAATTCACAGCATAAAGTACTTCTGAATGCCCTTCTGAGGGAGTAATCTACTAATGCACAATGCTTGTAGGAGCCAGCTTTCAGTTTCCTAAATAAGCATTAATATGTTGCAAAACCGTCTGACAAAAAAAGAGAAGCATTTTTGAAGTTTCTGAATAAAGAATACTTCGGAAATAAAAAAAATATATTTATAAGGCTGAAATAGCAAAATATGTCCAGGAGTGAAGAGGCTGGGTGTGTGTTGGGTGCATTGAGTGGCTCAGAGAAACTGTGGCCTGAGTTCAAGGCTGAGCCTCCCTCTCTGTTGCTAGAGTGACACAAGTAAGTATGGCCTGCAGTGGATCCAAATGTGAGTGAAGCCTTGGATTCTCAAGGATTTACATCAGGGACATGGTATCAATTTATAGTATTAAAATTTTACTTGTTCACTTTCTCTCCCTTCGGTAATTTTGATTTGAAATAGAATTGAGCTCATTGATTCCTGCCACTGTATTCAATTTTATTTCATTCTACCATCCACTTTTGTTGTTGTTGTTGTTTTGAGACAAGGTCTCGCTGTGCAGTTCAGGCTGGCCTTAAGCTCACTTTGTAGCCCAGGCTGGTCTCCAACTCAGCAACAATCCTCCTGCCTCAGCCTCCTGAGTGCTAGGATTACAGGCGTGCGCCACCACGCCTGGTTACTCTAAAACTTATTATGTTACTTTTTAAGTGTGGGACATTAACATGATTCCCAAAGCCAGAATCATAAAAGATGCACTCAGGAGCTGGGGGTGGTGGCACACGCCTATAATCTCAGCACTTGGGAGGTTGAGGCAGGAGGATTGTCTAGTTCTTGGGAGGTTGAGGCAGGAGGATTGTCTAGTTCGAGACCAGCCTGAGCTGCATAACGAGACCCCGCCTCAAAAAGACCCCCCCCAAAATAAATAAATAGTAAAAGGTGCACTCCGTTATTTGGCCCCTTCCTTCTCTCTTCTGTCTTGCAGATAACCTCTTTGTTTTTTGTCTAGTGTATTTCCTTTTGTAAAAACAGGAGCACATACATATATTTTCCCTTCTTTCTTACATAAAGTAACGTGCCACGGACGTTCTTTTGTACTTTGCTTTTTTTCACGTGCATCGTACTCTGGGAGTTTTTCACATCAGTTCGCAGAAGTTGGCTTCATTCTTTCACACACTTACGTGATACTCTATCAGGTGTGTGTACGTGGTTTAGCCGGCCAGTACCCTGTATGTTGGCACTGAAATAGGTTCCTGTTTGAAAATACAGATGATGGTACAAGACGTGTATTTTCATGTTGTTGGGGGTTATCTTTTGATTTCTTTTTGCAGTGCAGAGGATCACACCGGGGCTTTATGCATGCGAGGCATGTGTTCTACCTCGGAGCTACATCCCTACCGCGGGGGGTTTCTGTAAGAACAAGTCCCCAGAGCCGGCGCAGTGGCACAGGCCTGTAACACCAGCACCCTGCAGGGTTGAGGCGGAGGGTGGCAGGTTTAAGGCCATCTGGGCAGCGGCAGCGTGGTGACTTGTCCCAAAAAGCGTTGCCTTGTGGCGCCTTGTGAGGGCTTTGGGTTTGATTCCAGTATAGGGCTGGGGGTATAGCTTTTGAGATTTACGTTGTCCTTCATCTGACGATCAGTTTTGTGTTGTTTCCAGAATTCAAACATTGTGAGATTCTAGGTCTTGTTTCAATCCTTTGGATCATTTTAAAAAATTATTCTCTTAGGCTGTAAATGTGGGTGTGCGGAGATCACAGGTTCCAGGCTGCCCTTTGGGGCCTATAGTTCCCAAGTCTGCAGTTTTCACAGCTCTGTTTGGATCTCGCTCATCTGCGCTACCCCGTGGCCAGACCGGGCAGCTGGCTGCCCCTGCCTAGAGGTCAATTCTGTGCTGCTCAGGGGTAAGGCTGGGCGTTCCTAAAGTTCTTCCCGCGGCCGGCGCGCCTTTCCCAGTGTCTTACTCGCAAAGGTCTCCCAGGTAGTTCTGACCTCGAGACCGCCCTGCCCCCTGCCTGCTGTCCGCGCAGAGCGCTCGCGGGGGGCCTGGGGGTGGGGACGCGAGGGGACAGGGAGGAGGGGCGAGCAGGCGCAGTCGGGGTCACGTCTCTGGGTCTCTGCGGCTGGGCCTTGCGGGCCGCGCTGGCCTCCGGGCGGTGGCACTCGGCTCCGCCGCCTGCCCCTTGGTCCTCAGAGGCAGTCAGCGGCGCACTGAGCGGCGTCCTTACGCCGGGCTCGCGTCCCTGGCCCCGGGGAGGCCGAGCGCGAGAGGGTTCCGAGACGCCCTTCCGCCCCGCGCGGGAGGGTGAGGAACGCTCGCGCTGGGTGTCTCTCTCCTGTTTGTTACCACTTTCCGCCAACCAGCTGTCTCGTGTGCTTTTCCGCATCTTGTCTTGATTCAACAATTTAGACATGATTTTTCATTTTATTTTTGAAAAATGTTACTGGTACACCATATATATATGTAATAATCATATTCATCCTAGGGAGTTTATACCTCTACACAGTATATCTTGATTCTTCTCTCCCCATTCACTTCCCCTCCCTGGACGTGATTTCTATTTTTTATTTATTTGTTATTTTTTTGAGACAGGGTTACGCTGTGCAGTTCAGGCTGGCCTTGAGCTCACTATATAGCCCAGGATGGCTTTAAACTTGCAGCGATCCTTCTGCCCCAGCCTCCCAAGTGCTGGGGTTACAAGTATGCGCCACCACGCCCAGCGAAAGTATAGATTCTGAAATTAATTTTTTAACATTAGTTTTTGAAGTACCAAAGATTTTGAGTTGCAGCTTTGGATGTGTTGTCTGGACATTGTAGCCAAATGCCACACCTAGTAAAATTTGTAGGTACTTTTTAATGATGTTTATTAGCCTGAGTTTTAAGATAGGTGTTTCTTAAATGTGTTTCTTTTTTATTCATTTATTTATTTTGAGACAGGGTCTCACTATGTAGTATAGCTGGCTTTCAACTTGCTTGTGTAGCCCAGGCTAGCCTTGGACGCACAGCAGTCCTCCTGCCTCAGCTTCCAAAGGGCCCAAGGGCTGGACTTACAGGCATGTGTCACCACGCCCAGCCCAAATGTGTTTCTTTAACCAAGTGTTCATTATTAGTGTGACAAGTCATACAGTGGAGTAAAACCAACCCAATTAAGGTTATGTAAAATGGCAATATTTATTAATTTTCGTTTTGGCTTTTTGAGACAGGTACTTCAGACTGCTTGAACTATGTAGCCCAGGCTAGTCTTGAACTTGTGATCCCTCCAGCCTCAGCCTCCTCGGGGCCCAGCGATTTGTGCATTAGGCTGAGGCAAGAGGACTGCCGAGAGTTTGAGGCCAGCCTGGACCACATAATGACCCTGTCTCAAAACATGAAACAAACACAATTGATTCTTTAAGCAGCCCAGCTTTCTGGAAAAAAGAAATTAAAAGCGCAGCCTGCTGCACACATAGCCTTTCTAAGGGCTCGCGGGCTCGTCATCGTCACCTGTGTAGTGCGAGCGCGCGGGTTGGGACGCGCGCCCGGGAATCCCGCACATTCCTGGGGTGCGCGTGCGGGTAGGGACTGCTGCACCGCACGGCTCGTCCGCCCCTCCCGACCCTGCATCGGTTTTAGGGGTTTGTTGTTGTCTTCGCAGAACTTTTCTCGGATGCTGCTGAGACTGAAAAAATGGCGACGAGTCTGGAGGATTCCGAAGGGGTTTGTTTCGTGCCGTCCTTCAGCGGGCTGCAGGTATTCTTTTCAAAAGTTGACGGCGATCGTGGACATTTTCCCCTCCTGACATGCTCGAAACCTCGCGCCGCCACGCTGTCGCTGGAAGGCTGGGGGCGGGGCGGGGCGGGGCGGGGCGGACGCTGCGTGGGGGCGGGGCGGGGCGGGCCCAGCTGCTCCGTGTGCGCGCGCCCCCTGCTGGCGCCCCGCAGTCTGCTCTGGGCCCACGTGGCGGTGCGGAGTCTCCGTGGGGCCGGGCTGTGCACAATTGCCGCCAGCCTCGGGACGCGCAGTGCGGCTAAAAATAGCCGTTTTCGGGGAGACAGGTCGGTACGTGGGCACCCTTTACTTAAAGTAGCCCCCTGAGAATTAGAAGAAGAATAATACACATTCCCTCCCACAAGACTGCACACACACAATTTTGCATCTATGTTTACAGATCTACATTTGTA
Organism: Dinomys branickii; assembly: GCA_004027595.1. NCBI lineage: Eukaryota > Metazoa > Chordata > Mammalia > Rodentia > Dinomyidae > Dinomys > Dinomys branickii. Next base: position 85,803 of record PVLD010000294.1, on the reverse strand, counting down.
TCTATAAATGTTATATATTAAATGTGTACATACACATATAGGCATTTATAAGTATGTATATGTGTTACGTCTTTCCAAGTTTCACTTTTTTAAAAAATTAACTTTAAAAATCAACATGAGGCACCGTGGCGCATGCCTTGGGCCCTTGGGCCCTTTGGAAGATGAGGCAGGAGGATTGCTGTGAGTTCAAGGCTAGCCTGGGCTACATAGCAATACTCTGTCTCAAAAAAAACAAAACAAAATGATAACGTTTCTTGTTGTTAATTTTTATAGTAGAATGTTGGTTACTTTGCCTAATCGAAAGGTAAACTCATAAAAGGCTTGATTTTGTATTTAATTGAAAGAACTAGGATGCTACCCTTAAGTTTAGGATGTTGCTGCAGAGACTTTCACAAGCCTTGTGAGATATTACAAGCAAAATTATTTTTGGGGAAAACTCAGGCTAGTCCTTTTAAGCCTTCTCTAAATACGTTTTCCCTTTAAAAAATAAGGTTTTCTGTCTTTTAGAATCCGTCTCATGCTCAATTGGTTAGATGGTTGGTGTCCAGAATGTAAAAGTGTGAAAAATGTAGAAGCTCGCAAAAAACAAAAGTTACAGTCAGGATGTTTTAAATATTTAAATAGGCTGTATTTTCAAAAGGAGATTTCCGGCAGCTCACTGTGTATTTTTCCGTCTCTGTGCTTCACCTGGAAGGCCTGGGGGCTCGCGAGTGTGGGAGGAGCTCCGTGCTGGGGGGGGGGGCGTGAGGCTGCCCCACAGGGCCCCTCTGGGAGGACAGAAATGAAAAGCACCTGGGTGAGAGTCGGCGCGCGGCCGCTGCGTGAGCCCTTCCGCTCAGTTCTGCCCGAGAGCTGTGCTGGGCCCTGACTCTGACTGTGTCCTGACTGCTCTGTTGCCAACTCCTCCATCACCTCACGGACTGTAAAATAATGCCAAGATTAGGATTTAAAAATAGTGCTGGGCCTCGGACACAGCTCAGTGGTGTAAGGCCCTGCCTGGCAAGCGCGAGGTCCTGAGTTCGATCCCTGATACCCCAAAAAACCCAAACTAACAAAAAATTTGAACACGTCAAAAAATAGTGCTAAAGCCACAGAGATTTAGACAGGTGTGACAAATAGGATTTTAAATTTCATTGTGGTAAATGCCCTTGTCCTGCTGTGATTTCTAGCATAACAAGCACTTTCTTTGGCAGTCCCAGGCTCAACCCCAAGTCCTCGCGTGCCTGCGGCGCTGTCGTGCTGAGCTACACCCTCATCTACCCACTGTGCTTGTTGACATAATTACAGGGTCCCCAACAGATTGTTTTTCTTTTTTATTTTTTGAGGCAGGGTCTTGCTTAGTTCAGGCTGGCCTCAAACTCATGGCAAGCCTCCTGCCTCGGCCTTCTGAGTGCTGGCATTACAGGTGTGTGCGCCCGGCCTGTTACTGGTCTCAAGCCCTCTCTGCCCCTTCACTGCTTGGAAGTACTGCACACACCCTTCTCTGCGGTACTCGTTCCTTCAGCTCAGCCCCCTGACGGGGCGGGCTCTTTGCTCCTGTTTCCCAGTCCGGGTTTCTAGGGACGAGGACCTGATTGGGTTGCCTCATGCTCTCCAGTGTGGGTCAGACTGGAGTCAGCTGTGCTTATCCTGGTGACGTGTGGCAGCCGTGGACTAGGGCCTGACCTGCAGCTGCTTCAGACCCCAGGGCCTCCGGATCTGCACAGTTCCCCTGGCCAGGGATGAGGCCCGCAAGTCCTGTGGCTGGGGGATGGGACTGGGTGTCTGAGTCGGGGCGGGGCTGTTGCATGACACTGCTGGGCACCGGGAGCAAGTGCAGGCCTTCCCAGCCCTTGCCAGCCCTGCCGCGGGGCCTGAGGGCTTCTGCTAGAGAGCGGCAGCCAGAGTGTCACAGCGCAAGCCGAGCGGACTCCTTGGAGGAGGAAGAGGGGGGCGTCGGAGTTCTTTGCAATAGAAAAGTTCAGAAGGCACAGAAATTCTCAAAAGCACTCTAGATAAGCGTGGTGGTGCACACCTGTAATCCCAGCCCTGGGGAAATCAGGGCAAGAGGATCTCCAAGAGTTCAAGGCCAGCCTGAACTGCAAAGCAAGACCCTATCTCCAAAGAGGGGGGGAGAGAAGAGAGAGCGCCCTGAGAGGCTGAGGCAGGAGGATCACAAGTTTGAGCTCTGCCTGAGCAATTTGGAAACTTAGTGAGACCCTTTTCAGAAAAGGGCTGGATGTGTAGCTCAGTGTGGAAGCCTGGGTTTAATCCCCAATACTAAAACAAAGCCAAAAGAATCAAAGCAAGAAGAAGAGAGAGGAGGATTCTATTCATTGACTGACTGACTTATGGACATAGCACTACTTCCTATGTGGTGAAGACTGACCTTGAACTTGCTTTGTCGCCCAGGCTAACCTCAAACAGTGATCCTCCTGCCCCAGCCTCCCAAGTGCTGGGATTATAGGTGGGCGCCATGTCCAACAAGAGGAGGATTCTTGTGGTTGCTTTTTACTTTCTATGTTGTAAAGTTTGGCTTTTACTAATTATTCACTTCCTATTTCAGGCCTCTTCTTTGATATGAGCTTAAATAGAAGGTCTCCCTAAGTGCAGTAACTGACTCAATATTGTTTGCACGCTGTTAAAAATTTATCCTTGTGAAAAAAGCTTTATCCTTGTGCCAAACATGGTAGTGCAAACCTGTGATTCCAGCAACTTAGGCGGAGGCAGGAGGTTCACAAATACAAGGGTAACTCAGGCACTTCAATGAGATCCTGTATCAAAATGAAAATTGAAAAGAGCTGGGGATATAGCTCAGTGGTAGAGCGCCTATCCTTCGTTTTAGTCTCCAGTACCAGGGAAAAAAAGTCCTGATTGTTCTCTTGTCTTTTTTTTGGGTCTTTTTGAGACAGAGTCTTGCTATGCAGTTCAGGCAGGCCTTTAGCTCACTGTGTAGCCCAGGCTGGGCTTGAACTTGAAAGGATCCTTCTGCCTCAGCCTCCTGAGTGCTGGGATTACAGGCGTGTGCCACCACGACCAACTCCCTGATTGTTGACATAACATGTGGGCTGGGTTTGCATGGCTGGGTTTCTGTCCTGCATTTCCTCAGTCTGTGGACGTAATTGGGCACCCTAATCCTATGCTGTTCTCACTGTAGGCGCCATTGAACGACCCCTGTGCGTGTGCCTCTTTTATGGGTTTGAAGCCATCCACCAGTAAATACCACCTCGTCCGAGCAATACTGGAGTCGATCGCTTTCAGGTGGGAAACGCTGCCTCAGACTCCTCCCTCTTCAGACTGTGCTGCTTCCTTCATAGTTTGCTACCAAATAGAAAATGTCTCAATTGTAATTTAATTATTTAACTTACACTTTGCTTTAATCCATACTATATAGGGTATGATCTGTTCTTGTTGCTAATTTCTTCGGTATGTATTTTTTCATATTTAAATGTACAAGTGTCACTTAGATTTGATATCTGAAAGCTGGTTTTTTTTTTAAGTATCCGAGGCTGGAGATGTAGCTCAGCGGTAGAGTATGTGCTTTGTATACCTGAGGTCTAGGTTCAGCCCTCAGCCCATACACAATCTAAAATAAAAATAAAAAATAAAGGCCTTAGGATGTAGTGCAGAGCAAAAGCCCTGGGTTCAATATCCAGTATTTTTAAAAAAAGGTCCAATTTCTTAGCATAAAAGATATAAAATTTGAATTTTCAAGTTTTTACAACCTTTTTCATGGAGAACTCATACTAATATTTTAGTTGGACCCAAAGACTAAAAATTAGAATTATTCTTTTTTTTTTTTTTTTTTTTTTTTTTTTTTTTTTTTTTTTTTTTTTTTTTTTTTTTTTTTTTTTGGCAGTACTGGGGATTGAACTCAGGACCCTGCGCCTGCTAGGCAGGCGCTTATTCCACTGAGCTATATCCCCAGCCCTAGAATTATTCTTGATATATCCTGTGATCTCTTTGTTACAGGAAAAGTATAGATTATGAAGTTTCATACGAATGAAGAATGTTTATATTGTTTAAAATAAAATTTCTTCAGCTATAAAATGATTATATTTGATGAATTCTACTTAACGGTTCTTTTATATCAAACTAATAACTACTAAGGAAGTAATTTTTAATAGAATAGTAATAAACAGTTGCAAAATAAAAATCCACGCTTTCTTATTTGAAAGCAAAATGCAGAGACCCGAGATGCTTGTTTGGGGGTGTCCGCCAGCCCGGGGGTGTCCGCCAGCCCAGCAGCGTCAGCTATGGCGTGTGTAGCACAGCAGGCTGTTCGTGTCATTGAAAACGCTGTCAGGTTCACCATCACTGTGCTGGCCTGCCTTCAGTTAGCATGTTCATTTAATACTTTCTTTTGCATATTTTATAAATAACAAGTGAAATCATAGCTCTTATTCTTCAGACCAGAAGAGTGAATTACTAAGATACAAATATTCCCTAAAGTCATCATCTGGGCCAGGGTGTAGCTCAGCGGTGCAACGCCTGCCTGACAAGTGGGAGGTCCCGAGTTTGATTCCCAGTACCAACCCCACCCCCCAACAAAAAAGAAAATAAAGAAGCCATCTTGCTGAGTGTGGTGGCATATGCCTGTAATCAAAGCACTGAGGAGGCTGAGGCAGGAGGATTGCTGCAAGTTGGAGGCCAGCCAGGGCTACATAGTGAATTCAGGGTCAGCCTGAACTATACAGGGAGATACAGAGAGCTCCTGTCTCCAAAAAAAAATAAGTAGTCATCTTGATTTGTTTGTTTGTTTTTTTAACTAGAAACAAACAGTTATATGAGATCATGCAGAAAGAGATCCATATCCCTGTCACAAAAATCCGGTATGTACACTTTGTTTCTAACTGAGTGGTAGCTGCTACTAGTTTTTCATTATTAAGGTTTTCTAGGATTGCAGAAAGATAATGCCTGCTCCTTGGGAATGAAATTCTTAGTCATAGCCAAGTAGTGGCGCATGCCTGTAAACCCAGCAAGTAGGTGGCTGAGGCAGGAGAATCTTGAGTTTAATTTCAGCGGGGACAACATAGTGAAACTCGGGCACCAAAAGCAAAAATTTGCAGGGTGGGTGGTTCACAGGACTTTGGAGAGGAAAGGAAAGCAATTACGTTTGGTGACTATAACAGAGTGTAAAGTGGGGGGGTCTTCTACGCTGTGCACTGTGCATCTGAAATCCGTCCGAGTTGTAGCTGTCCTGGGGGCAGCGTCAGGTTTCTTGACTCTCTTTGCTGCCACGAGCAAATGAGTTTTATATCGCTTGGGTTTGTTCCACCAGCTTATTACACAGAGCGTGTGGGATAAGTGACTTGACTCCCTAAGATCCGGTTTCACCAGGTCAGTGCTAAATGATTTAATTTTAGAATTAGAAGGTTAAATTTACAGGGCTTAGGGGTGGAGCTCAGTGGTACAGCACCTGCTTAGCATGCACAAGACCCTGGGTTGGGTTCATTACTTAGCACCAAGCACACACAAAAAAGCAGAAGGAAAAAAGCAAAAGAAAGAAAGAATGAGCAGGAGGGAAAAAAAACTCACAAAATCAAGGATTTAAGCAAAAAATACATAGCCCAGAGAAAAAGAATGACTGATCCTTGTGCTGTACTAACTGTCGATCTGTGTCTGACTCCACAGGGCAGATGGTGGCGTGTGCAGGAACAGCTTCATCATGCAGATGACTTCCGACTTGATCAATGAGAATATAGACAGACCCATGCAGTTCGACATGTCCTGCCTGGGCGCAGCTTCTCTGGCCGGGCTGGCTATTGGTATGTGGGAACTTGTTTTGTTCTGTTTTTAGAGACAGGGTCTTGCTGTAATCCAGGCTGGTCTTGAACTTACTGTGTAGCCCAATCTGGCTTTGAACTCATGATGATCATCTTGCCTCAGCCTCCCAAGTGCTGGGATTACAGGCGTGCACCACCACACGGGGCTGCTATGTCTGAATTTTGTTAAAAATTGTGTAACTCCATGCAATAAGCTCACATCTTGGTGAATGCAAAGCCAAAAAGCAGAACCAAGAGCTAAGAGAGGAGAAAGATCTACTTCCTGGAGCAGGTAAGGACAGTGCTAGGCCTGTGTGTAAAGCAGTGCTCTTGCTGGAAAAGCACTGTGGGGATTTTAGTGAGAGGACCTACGCACGTGTGGGAAAGTACGGGGCACACTTCCGAACATGCTCAGCGTACGTCATATGTGACTGTTCGGGCAAGGGAGATGACGCAAGGCATGGTAGCACATTCCTGGCACGCCAGCGCATGGGCGCCCGAGGCAGGAGGCCCAGAGTTTGAGAGCAGCATCCTCAGCTAGATAGCAGCTCCAAGCCGGTCTGCACCACACGGCGACCCTGTCTGTCTCAGAAAGGGACAGAGGAAAGACAGACAGCTGGCATGCTCCTGGATGTGCTCAGTTCAGGGCCAGAGGGCAGGTGTTCGAGAACCGAAGATGGCAGCCACAGCTCTGGGCTTGCGCAGTGTGTGGTCACAGGGCGCGTGTTTAGAAGGCCCAGGGATGTAGACCCACCTGTGCATGCCCCGCTACATTTACTCGGAGCTGCCTGTAAGAACGAGTCAGAGGGACCTGGTGACCTTGGTGGTCCCTTGTAGATTAGCTTTAGCTGAAACAAAAAGAAGGGATAATTTTCTGGTTACTCAGCATGGCGGTGTTCACCCCAGGTGATACGAGGTGGATATCAAAGTATCCATCTCATTTAGCAGCAGCCCCCCACCGCCCGCCCTCTGTGGTTCTGGAGATTGAACCCAGGGCTTTTGCACTCAGCTGCATCCCCAGCCATGATTATTATTATTATTGTTGTATTTGTGACAGGGCCTTACTAAGTTGCCCAAATAGGATCTGACTTACAGTCCTCCTTCCTTAGTTTCCCAGGGTGCTGCGGTTGCAGGCCTGTGCCACCACGCCTGGACTACGGCCTGCATCTCTGTGGGCGCATAGCCCCTCGTTGGGCGTCACACACATAGGACACACTGCTCCTGAGGCCTGTCGGGGTCTGGTTCCATTGTGCTCTTCCAGTGCCCCCTCCGTCAGTCCGCGCTAGGAAGGGGGTCCGTGACTCTCAGCTGCTTTGGCATCTTGTGAGGGAGGGCAGCGGGTGTTAAAGAAAACAGTGCTCCGTGACACTGTTGAAGAACAGTAAGGCAGCCCTAGTTCAGAGGGCTACTGAGGTGGGCACAGGCCCCGATGCAGGAGTGAGGGCTTACAGCCAAAGGCCGGGGTAAGGGGCGGTGGGGGAGGAGTACCAGCAGGAAACGCTAAGGGAGGGAGACGCTGGCTGGAAGGCACCCCGGCCAGGGCTTTGCCGAAGGCAGGTGGACTGGCTGTCACCTGGGGCTGGGGGAAGAGGTACCTGGGAGATCAGATACTGAGGATTGGAGAGTCTGGCTGAACCGACTCAACAAGGTCCTTGCTGAGCAGAGAGAATGCAGAGGTGAGCAGTTGAAAAGAGCTCAGAAGAGATTGTGAGACGGTGACAGGGAGGCAAGTCTGAGCCAAGTGTGCTGACGCGCGCATGTGGCTCCAGCCCAGAGGGGGCTGAGGCAGGAGGAGCACACGTTTCAGCGCACTCAGGAAACTCAGCAACTTGGCGAGACCCTGTCTTAAGAATAAAAACAATTTTAAAAGGCTGTGGATATAGCTCAGCATCAAGACCTTGGGTTCAAGCCCCAGTACCCCGACCCCCAAAAGAAGAGTCTCTACCAATGGCTCGGAAACCACTGCCTTCCTTCGCTGAGCACCTGCTACATGATCAGCAGCGCTGAGAATAATGCAGGGAAAGGCCACAGGCCCAGGTCTCTGGTGGGATTAGGCAGGTGTCTAAGACAGAGATGCCGGACAGGAGGCGATCACACTGTGACCCAGCGGTGGGCAGCAGTGGTGCGCAATAAGCCTCCGGCTTCCCGGGAGACGCAGCCTCGAGTTCCGTGTTGAACGGGCTGCCGTATAGCTCAGCACAGCACCTGCCTGGCAAATGTGAGGTCATGAGTTTGATTCTTGGTACCAAAAAAAAAGTTCAAGAACAAGTGGATGCCAGGTGTGGTGGCACATGCCTGTAATCCCAGCACTCGGGAGGCTGAGGCAGGAGGATCATTGCAAATTCAAGACCGGCCTGGGCTACAAAGTGAGCTCTAGGGCAGCCTGAACTGCATAGTAAGACCCTGTCTCAAAAAGACCAAAAAAAAAAAAAAAGACCAAATGGAGCGGGGTGTGGTGGTGCGTGCCAGTAACCCCAGCACTCGGGAGGCAGAGGCGTTTGAGGCCAGCCTGGACTCCAAAGTGAGCTCAGAGCAGCCTGTATTACATAGTGAGACTCTGTCTCTGAAAAATTAAAAATGAATAAAATAAAAAAGGGCTAGGGATATTCCTCAGTGTAGACTATCCTTGAGTTTAATACCCAGTAGCACTAAGAAAAATGAAAAAAAATGTACTTGAAGATTATGTACATCCTATTTTTTTCTAAATTTACCCCAGAAACTGTCTGTTTTGAATGTACTTAAGATGACTGTAAAGTGCGTATGTACCTCAGAGTGTAAGTAGTTGTGGAATTGAGTATTTTAAGAAGTAATTATGTTCATGATTAGATTCATCTCATTGATGTATGGATGGTATATGTGTGGTCTCTTAAAAGCTTTGGTAAATTGATGCTTTTAGGCATAGATGATCTAAAATGCTACCTTTGTAAATAAAAAGGTGACCAAAAACAAAATGTTTTTTAAAAAAGCCAAGCATGGTGCTACACAACTGTAATCCCGGCATTCTGGGAGGCTGAGGCAGGGGGATTGCAAGTTCAAGCTCAGACTGGGCAACTTAGGGAGACATGTCTCCAAATTTACAATTTTATAAACGGCTAAGGATGTGGCTCAGTGTGAACACCCTAGTTTCAGTCCCTAGTACTTATAGAAACAAAATTGGAAAAAAATTTCATGTGTCGCTAAAATGTCTTTCTATTCAAGAAAAAAAATACCTCATGGAGTTGTAGACTGCGTTAGACTTCAGAATAGGTGAAGCGGGCCTCTGAGGAGATACGAGATTCTGAGTTTACTGACGGGGCACCGGCGTCGTTTCATGCTGCTTTACAATGGCAGTTCTAAGTTTGTGCTCGTGCTGCTTCTTATTACAGATCACATGATCTAGTCAGGCCAAGGGGCGTAGCTCAGAGGCTATATGTTTAATACCCAGCTCCACCAAGAGAACAGCACTCATGAATTTATCCCATGATCCTCTTTACAAAGAGCAGTACCTGCTAGAACTAGGATTTTCACTTGGATTGGAATTTAAATCGTATGAAATGCTATAGTTTGAAAGAGAAACTATTAATTCCTGGCTTTGAACTTTAGGCATCTGCCAGAGTTGCCACTCATTTGAAGATACATGACAGAAATACTAATTTACCTTCACTCTTTTTCATTTTGTTTTTTTGAGACAAGTGGTCCTGAACTCACTGTGTAGCCCAGGCTGTCCTTGAACGTGAGGGGATCATTCTCCCTCAACCTCCTGAGTGCTAAGATTATAGGCACAGCCACCACACCTGGCCACCTTCACTTTTGTTTGTTTTGGTTTTTTGAGACAGGGTCCCTGTGTATTTCAGGTTGGCCTTGAGCTCATTTTGTAGCCCAAATTAGTGCTGGACTCACTGAGATCTTCCTGTCTCAGCCTCCTGAGTGCTGGGACCATAGATGTTCTTTGACACGCCTAGCTACCTTCACTCATTTTAATGAAGAGAAAATATGCTTTGAATGGTGGTACACACCTGTAGTCCTAGCACTAGTGAGTTCAGGTCCTCCCTGTACTACACTGAGACCCTTTCTCAGAAAACAAAACAGAACAAACAAATGTGTATGTGTGTGCGCGTGTGTGTATAATTTCCTTTTTAAAAAGTAATTGCAAATCACGAAATGAAATGATGTTGGGTATGTCTGTTTTAAAAGTGATTTGACGCCACTCAGAAGCTGAACATTAGAAATCAGGACTTTAAAAGCCTGGTGTATTTATTCCCAGGACTAGTCTGATCTAACAAATCTAAAGCAGCAAAACCTTGTGGGTGGTTTTTTAAGACACTCCTGGTTTTCCTTAGCACCCGGTGTGTGGGTTTGTGGCTAAATTCTGTGGCCTTGTCGCTTACATCCCAGCGTGAGCGTCACTTCTTCATCTGTAGGGTTTTGGAAGGACAAGGAGGAGCTGAAGAGGCTGAGACAAAGCGAGGTGGTTTTCAAGCCCCAGAAGAAGTGGGAAGACTACGAGGCGAGCATGGAGACCTGGGTGAAGGCGGTGAAGCGCTCCATGAACTGGTACAACAAGGCGTGAGCCCGCGGGCCGTCTGCCGGCGCAGCAGGGGCGACGCGCTTCGCCCCAGCCCAAGGATTCCGTGGGAAACAGCGCTGCTTTCAGAAACAAATACAGACCTCTCACTCTCAGAAATCCAAATCGTGGTAAAATGAAAAGGCAGCAATACCTCAAAACTGGCCATCTTGTTTTCTAGCAAAGCCCAAAGCACACTCGCCATGTCTAGCTGTGTTTCGCCGGCCTGGGCCCTCCTTTCTGACACAGGCTCCGTGGTGCATAGGACACAGCTGCTTACCGTCCGGGTGCTGTCAGCAAGCACTGCTCACCTTTTGTTCCAAAATTATGTGAAAAGAATTCTTTCATTCAGTGATGTGGGCTGTGTGAGACCCAAATAGCTGAAAAGAAAGAATAACTGAGAGAATGTGGAACTTTGAAACTTTAATATTGTATATGTAAAGCCATAAGTTCTCAACATTACCTCCAGACCTGAGTTGAGCGTGTCCCTCTCAGATGAGCATGTTGCTCAGTGCTTTCCTTTATTGGGCAGAAAGACGTTGCCTTAATTTTACCTTGGCCAACCAAATCTGAACATTTTTTTTAATGTTGAAAAGTTGATTTTAATTAATGGGCTAATTATTGTTTTTAATTAATGGACCATTATTATTTTTTAAGAAACGGAACAATTCTGTTTATTTTCCTTCTCAAATAACATTTCTGTCAGAAACTCCCAGGTAAGGAATAGCATGTTTTTTACAAAAAATGCAAGTATTTAACATAAATCTTGCATTTCTTCCTCTGTTCTGTATCTTAGTTCTAAGATGACTGCACAAGTGCCCTTTTTAAATTAAGTGCCTAATTGACAGTTTAATTTGAGGAAGGTCCCCTAATTTATTAGTAACTTAAAAACTGCCTATGGGGGTGTATTTTACTTGTTAGTCTGTCTGTTTTTCTGTTTGCGCATTTGTTTTGCTTATGGCGGAGCTGGGGAGCGAGCCCGGGGCCTCATGCATGCTAAGCAGGGGCCCCGCTGCGATCTACCCAGCCTGGAGTCTGGTTTGTGCCCTGCAGCCCACTCATCCTTCTGAGATAGCAGCTCTGCAGGAGCTAACACGGGCCGGCAGTGTGTCCATGCTGATGATTTTCCTGTGGCCACTGAGCCACAGACGCTGAGGGCCAGGACGTTCCCCATTTTCAGACTCTATTGCTAAGAACAATGTGGAATAAAAGCCTTTGAAATCGTCCTAAAGTGGTGGAGCCCTCCAACCTGTTCTCCTGTTATTTGCCCCTCCCTGCATTTGGGGATTTGAATTTGTATGCATGAATGAATGAAATTATTTTCCTTTTTTCCAAGATTGCTCACTAAAAACTTTTTTTTTTGTGGCAGGGTCTCATATGTAGTTCAGGCTGGCCTTGAACTCACTTTATAGACCAGGCTGGCCTCAAACTCATGGCTATCCTCTTGCCTCAGCCTCCCGAGTGCTGAGATTATAGGTGTGCCCCACCACACCTGGCTGGTCACTTAAAATTGTAGAAGAACTATTAGGAAATAAAGTAATGAGAGCAAGGACTGTTACAGGGGATCATCTCATTCTTGTCAGGTTATTTCCAGTTTGGAGTCAGAAAGAGCAGTCACATTGTGTTTCTGCAGTTCCATTTCAGTAACCTGCAAGTATCTTCTTTGATTGTAAAGTATCTTCTTCAGTTGTTGAAATTTTCTTGGGTGGAGGCATTGCAGCATATAAACAGTCCGATTAACTCCATTAAGATCTGGAAATGAGCTGGATGTGGTGGCACATACTTGTAATCTCAGGACAAATAGGAGGCAGGAGGATTGTAATTTTGAGCCCAGCCTGAGCAATTTAGTGACATAGTGAAACTTCATCTCAAAATTTAAAAAAAAAGTTTTTTTATGAGGCAAGGTCTCACTATATAGTTCCAGGCTGGCCTAGAACTCACTATATGGATGACCTTGAATTTACCACAGTCTTCTTGTCTCAGCCACCCAAATACTGGGATTATGAGCATGTGCCACCACACCTGGCAAAAAAGAAAAATTTGCTTTTAAGAGCTGGTGATGTACCTTAGTATAGTATAAAACCCTGGTTTTAATCCCTAATACCAAAAAAATCCACAAAAAAACAAAACAAAACAAAAAAACTCTTAGAAAATGAGGGAAAATAGCTCTAACGGAATATCTTTCACCGGAATTGAGCATCTCCCTAAAAATCAGTGGCTAAACTAGGCATGGTGGCACAAGTCTATAATCCCAGCCACATGGGAAGTTGAGGCAGGAGGATCACAACTGAAAGACCAGCCTGTGTAGCTTAGTGAAAAACTGTTTCAAAATTTTATCTGGCCTTTTTCTTTTCTTGGTACTGGGAATGGAACTGAAGACCTCATGCTTGCCAGGCAGGTGCTGAGAATTTTTAAAAAGCGTGGGATGTAGTTCAGTGGTAGAGGAACCCCTGTTTTGGTCTCCAGTACCCCCAAACAAATGATGGCTCTTTTTTTTCTTTCATGAATCTAGAAACTAATCTTTTACTTTTAGTACTTAAGGCTACTTTTAGTGACAAAGTTGAGTAAATCTTTTGTCAGATTTAACCAAAATCAGAAATACCATGACCCTTGTTTTTACAGTTTTATAAACAGTTAATAATCAAAATCAATTGAGCACAAAATTGCCCTTCCCATCTATCAAGTTTACATTTCATTTGTATGCTAATATTTGCAATTTTTAAAAAAATGTGCTAATTCTTCTCATTTTATTTTCTCATTATGGACCTATTAGATATTTACACAAGATCTCCAGCAGTCCCATTAAGGAAATGTAGTGCTGTACAGTACGTTTTAAAGTGCTACTGTTTTTATTTATTTTTATTTTTTGAGCCAGGGTCTCTTTCTGTGTAGCCCAGGCTGGCCTTGAACTTGCAACAGTCTTCCTGTCTCAGCCTCCCAAGTGCTGGAATTACAGGTGTATGCCACCATTCCTGACTTTATTCTAGAGACTTAATGATTTTTAAATCTTGTTTCCAACTATGATGTAACCCCTAGTCTTGCCGTTGACATTCTGGGCTGGATAATGTGGTTTTGGGGCTGTGGCATGTTTAGCAGGATCCCTGACCTCCATGCTCTGGCTGCCAGCATCATCCTTCTAGTTAGCACGGCCACATGTGTCTCCAGTGAGTGTTTCCGGGGGGTTCCAAGCCACCCCCAGTGAGAACGCCCGATGCAGGCTGTTAGAGGAACACTGAAGGCTCTGAATATACTGTCATACTTTCTCGGGCCTTCATTGTACCTCAGGAAATGGGTTTTAGAAAAAAGATATTTTTAGCGAATTTTTTTCTTTTGCAATCATTTTTTTTTTTTTTTTTTGGTGCCAAGGATCGAACTCAGGACCTTGCGCTTGCCAGGCAGGCACTTGTGCCACTAAGCTATCTCCCCACCCACCAATCAGATTTTATTGGTACATTTTAGATATACCTGATGATCACATTGATCACAGAGAATTTGTACCTGTGCATGATATTACGTGTTTCTTCTTTTCCTCCCATTGCAAAAAGGTAGTATTTTAAAATAAATAGGGTTTTTTGTCTGCTTATTAATGAGACAAAACAGTAAGTAAATTTCATACAGTCTTTCTCCCACCTCTGGTGCTAGGGACTGGACACAGGACTTAAGGCCCACCAGGCAAGGCCTCCGCCGCCGAGCCACGCTGCCAGCCTGTAGTCTTCTCCTGATATTTTTACCTACCCATCCTGTAGCCTCTGAGGTCTTAATTAGCAGGTCTGTGGCCTCAATGCAGGGTTTATGTGTTCCCCAGATGGCCTGTGATTTGATCTGCTTTCCTGCTTCCCTCTCTTTTCTGAGCAAAGGAAACCAGGACTGTGTTCTGCCTGCCTCGGTGCAGACCTCCCAGACTGCAGGTCCCCGGAGCAGAGGCCCTGCCTGCTCTCCCACAGCCTGACTGCCTTCTCCTGGTGGGATGAGGTTTTACTTTATAGTCTTAAGTGCACCTTTGCCGGCAACTGTGTGTTATGTTGATGTTATATACATTTGTTTATAGGAAACTGCTCATAGCTGTTGGAAGTAAAGTATGTTGCTGTTAGACTGGGGATGACTTTGTTATGAGAGCTAGGGTCCTCATATTGCTTCTTTTAAAATTTCTGTGTCTACTTGCCAATGTATTTGTGTAGAGACACAGTATAAATCCACAACTGCACATAATTTTATATATGTATATTTATTTATTTATTTTGGGTGCTGGTGACCAAACTCAGGGCCTCGCACATGCTAAGCATGCGCTCTTACACTGAGCTATACTATCCGCTATATTAATGTTTTACGGTGTAATTAAAGATCTTGTACTAACAGCTCTTATGTATTTGATTATAGATGAAGAATTGATTGAATCTTAAGAGTGCCAGACACTCTGTGCTATAGGGAAAAGCTTCAGAATTATCTCTCTCTGCAAGGCACTTACCCTGGGAATCAATGATTAATATAAGGTAGTATAGCCCAGGCATCTGGCAAATTTGTGTAATCCTTTGAGGAAAGGTGTAACTCTACTATGCCCTGGAGTTTAGCAATTCTAGAATCATCGTAAAGATAGCCTAGGAGGCTTGAATCCACCCAAAGGATTCTGAGTTCTTTTGGCAAAATTAGATCATATTTTTTCAGATAAGAGTTTAAAGTCCCTAGTACACGTTGGGTCTTTGAAACTTGGTTGACCTCGGAATCATTTCTTACATTCCCAAGGCCAGGTAATTTGGTACAAACCAGTCAAAATTGCTGATCCCCAAAAGTTAAGTAGATAATTCAGAATTATTTGGGTTTTTTTTTTTTTTAAGCCAGAAATATTTTAGCCCCAGCATCTACTCTAAATCACAGGGGTAGAGAGCTGGCTATGGTAGTGAGCACCTGTGATCCCACTGCTTGGAAGGCTGAGGCAGGAGAATTGTTGAGTTCAAGGCCAGGCTGGGCTATATTGTGAGTTCAAGGCCAGCCTACAGTATAAAATGAGGCCCTATCTCAAAAAAAAAAAAAATCACAGGTGATATTGCCACTATTTATATCCCTGAGGTCTTTGGTACAGAGGACTGTGGGAAGGACCTTGGGCACGGGAAGGGTAGAGATAGGGCCTGCAGAATCTCATATTTCTAAAATTGTTACTCTGTTTCTACTGTCTTCCTTTACTAGTAAAAATTTGGTTTGTTGTAAAATGGCTATATGTAGATAAATATCTCTATTGCTTAGGAAAAAAAATCACACAGGGATTGCATTTAAAATGATGCTGGGCTGGGGCCAGGGATATGGCTCAGCAGCATAAGCGCCTGCCTGGCAAGCCTAAGGTCCTGAGTTCAAGTCCCGGTACCAACAAACAAAAAACCTTCCATTCATACAGGATGCTGGATATGTAGCTTAAGGGTTGCTTAGGAAGCACAGGGCTGTGGGTTTGATCCCCAGCACAAAGGGTCCTTACAAGAAACTGTTGCCGTGTTTTCCAGAGTGGCTATACTATCTTACACTCCCACCAGCAGTGTCGGAGCGATACAGGTTCTCCACGTTCTCACCAGCATTTGATGATGTCGCGTGTTATTACAGCCATTCTCACGGGTGCACAGGGGGATCTCATCACCTCACCTCGCATTTCCCCGACATTAACAACACCGAATATTTTTTCACATGCTTTTTTGCCATGTGTTGATCCTCTTCAGTGAAATTTCTGTTCTTCTCCCTATTTGCCAGTCAGATTGTTTGCTTAATGAGCCATATCTCAGTGCATCTGTATTTATGATTATCTCTTCCTCTTGGATTGCTCTCTTTACAAAGATGTAGTGACCTTCTTTGTTTCTCTTACTCAGTCTTGGCGTAAAGTCTACTTTGTCTGCAAATAGAATAGCTATCCCTTCTTTTTTCTAGGATCCTGTCCTGTGGAATATTGTGTTCCATCCTTTGGCTTTCAGTCTATGCATTTCTTCTTTAATTAAATATGTTTCTCATATGCAGCATATTGTTGGATCTTGCTTTTGGATTCATTCTGCCAGTCTATTTCTTTTGGTGAATTGAAACCTAAATGAACTATTATGTTTATTTTTTTTTAAATCGGTCCATTGACTTTAGAAGTCATTAAGTGAGCTGGACATGGTGGCACATGGCTATAATCCCAGTACTCAAGAGGCTGAGGCAGGAGGATTACCATGAGTTCAAGGCCAGCCTACACTACAAAGGGAGACCCTGTCTCAAAAAAAAAAGTCAGAGCTGGGGATGTAGCTCAGTGGCACAAGTGCCTGCCTGGCAAGTGCAAACTCCTGAGTTCAATTCCTGGCACCAAAAAAAAATTTTTTTAAGTCATTAAGTGGGATTTTTAAAATCTTTCCAGGTAAAATGTGCATAGAACTTGAACATGACTTTATAACATACTGAGCGGAGAGATTCACCCACTTCTTTTCTGCTCATTGCAGGGTGTGGTACTAATACTGTGTGAGAGCAAAAAAGTGTCAGACACCTTTATTTAGACTATTATGTGGAGTATATAGATACATATTTTGTATATAACTGTCATTATATTCTAATCTTCTTATGCAAAATAAGCTGATTTGTGTAAAGGTTTCAGAATGATTTTGTGGAAAATTAGGAACTTTCCTTTTGTGCAATATAGTAAAGATAGAGTCTAATTTGTATGCATCAGAAAGTTTATAATCTTTCATCTTTGATATTCTTTATGATTGTCAGCACTTTATCGTTGAGAACCACCAAACCATTTTTAAGATCCACAGAACACTCCTAGGAGGCTGCCACTAGGATGCACAGCAGTAGAAATGCTTTTCATATGCATATGAATTTTCCCCTCAATGTTTGGTCTATTTTAACTGTTAGTTTTGTTTACTTTAATTTTACCTGGCTTCCTCCACTCTAAGGGAAACTGAACCTGGAGCCTCACATGCCCTATAAACTCTCCCACTCACTGTTCCCTTTTTGCATTCTGTGACAGGGCCTCTGTAAGTTGCCCAAGCTGGCCTCAGGTTTTCAGTCTTCCTGCCTGAGCATGCCGATCAGCGAGAATTGCAGGTGGGAGCCACCGCTGCCAGCTTATCTAGGCATTTGTATTGCGCGGCTCAGCGGTGGAGTTTGTGCCGTGCACGCACAAGACCCTGGGTTGACACGCAGCGCTGAGAAAACAGCAAAATGGCCCAAACAAACGAACAATAATTTCTTGCTTTGGCTTCTGCACATTAAGAAAGTCACGGAGAGACGGCCGTGTAGCTCAGTGGTAGAGCCCAGCATGTATGAGGCCCTGGGTGCAGTCCTGACACCACGAAAAAGAAAACGTCAAAGAAATAAGTGTATGTTTGTTTGTTTGTTGTGTTTCTGCACCCAGAAGCATATGTGAATGACACTTTTAACTCCAAATAAATTTTGGCTTAATGTGGTTAGAGGAAAAGGGATTTTGATGCCAGGGGTATAGCTCAGTGGCACGGGGCCTGCCTGGTAAGCGTGAGGTCCTGGTTTCTATTCCTGGTACCAAAATAAAAGAAAGAAAAAGGGATTTTGGAAAGCTTGCCTCTTTGGATTCTTTTTAGACTTATTTTATGTTCTGCATTCTTTCACTAATTTGTAGAGAAGAGGATTAATCCTTCATGATGGGGAAAACAATTCATTGTGAAATTGTACTGTATTTTTAAATGATTACAAAAGTTATAAATAAGTGGAAGAAAGGTAATTTCATAAGCTAATATGGTAGAGTTAGCCTGGCAGCTATTAAAATCACTTCTGAAAGTTATAAAAAATGATTTGGGAAAGTACAGTGAAATGGGATAATTGATCTATACATGTTGGTAAATTAAAGCCATTTTAATTTGATGTGTCTTGTTCATTGTTTTGAGTCTGCATACGTATTTAGTGACATCCAAATGGTGGAAGATTCAGTCAGATAATCTGGTCAGATTCCTCGACTACAGTGGAATCTTACTATCTCTGAGACTGGTATCATTTTGTAATAATGAAGAATGATAAACACAGATTTTGAAGAAAGGAAGGGGCTTGTTATTATTGTGCCTTTTCGTTCATTTGTTTGTGTGTGTGTGTGTGTGTTGCATTGCTGGGGATTGAACTCAGGGCCTTTGTACTGTGCTAAATCTCTAGGCCTTTCCCCTCACTTTTAAAAATGTTTGTTTGTTGGAGATAGGGTCTCAATACGCAGTTCTGTCTGGCCTCAAACTCACTGTGTAGCCCAGGCTGGCCTCAAATTCACAGCAGCCCTCCTGCCTCAGCCTCCTGAGTGCTGAGATACAGATGTGTGCTACTGTGTGTATGTTGTTTTTTCATTCCAAGAACATTAACCTAACATGAATGGGTGTCATGGAGATTATGGTGATGATTAGATGAAGCTGACTTTCCTGATGTTTATTTGATTATTTATAGCAATAATTTTAGAAATGGGTTTTATTTCAAGGCAATTGTAGGAAAAAATAAATGGTGATAATACCAAATAATAGTGAACCTTTTTGTTGTTGTTCTAGAAAAAGAATTCCTTAAAGGTAGAGATTGTAAGGCAGATACATTCGATTTGGCAAATTCCAATTCCCTCACTTCCCAACTACTTGAGCAAGAGCATTTGCTCCCAGACCCCAAGGGGCTTTCGCATCCTGTCCCCAAATCCCCAGGAGCTCATCTTCTGTCCCTTCCTGACAGGTCACATCTCTAGCTGCATCTCAGCTTCATCACAAAACACTGCCAACCTGAGCAGGACGTGCAGCCGTCCTACTCTGGAAGCTGCAGAGCCAGCTTCCCCCTTCTCCATGGACACGGACCAAAAACCTGGGACTGTGAGGCCAGAGCTTAAACCCTCGACTCCCGTGGCACAGCATCTCCATGCTTGCGTGGGTTTTCCTGGCCTCCCAAGCTGACCGTGGAACAGTCCACATTGGTGCTGTGATGCAGTGTTTTGTCGTACTGCTGAGGAACCACAGGCAAAAACAAAACAAAAAACCCTGAGTCTTTTGTAATGGGTTGGAAGTTAATCTGCCCAGTGCTTGCCCCAAGGAACTTATTTTTAATCTGTTAGGTAGCTAAGCAAAATTTCCCTGTGCTTTGGAGGCAGACACCAGCTCTATCTTACAGCAAAGGCCACAGGTGCTCTGCTTGCAAGGCCAGCAGAAATGAGACACCTTTGCAGATTTGCCTCTGAAGAATAAATTTATTATTTTGATTGTGGCAGTGGACTCATGGCTATATACATTTGTCAACACTCATTTTAAATATGCAGTCTGTTATACCCCAGTGCAACTGGGGGGAGCAAAGTCTTGCTACTCAGATATGTCTGTGGAACCTAAAGTCTCAACAACATTTTGAGAAAAGCAGACTTTCAGATGCGAGGGATGAGAATCTGTATTTTAATAAAATCCCCTACTTTTTTTAGTTTTTTATTTTGAAATAATTTTAGGTTACAGGAAGTTACAGAGTACAGAGCCCACCCCCCACCAGTTATCCCTAATTAATACCTTGGGTAGCCATAGTACAGCGACCCAAACCAGGGAATTCACAGATACAGTAGTTTTAACTGACTCGTGTATAGACTCTATTTGAATTTTGCCAGCTTTCTCTTAACACATTTTATGTAGATAGCCGTCTGAGCTTACGTGGTCTAACAGCACTCAGCTTGTAAATATAAACATTGGTCTTCAGACTGCATAGCCAATCATGCCATTGCTGGCCTATGATCTTTGCAGTTTAAAACCACGTCCACTCTTTAGTGGTCACCAAAGCATTTAGCACAACTGCCTTAATTGTGAGCTGTTTGAAGCTACCAGTGTGAACCACTATTGATTATTTCTTTTCAGACTCTGAATAGTTACAGGGAACGTGGCAGGGGTCAGAGGGAACAGTATCCTCACCCAGGGCCAGAAGGTGGCCTGTGGAGGTTTTGCAGAAGTCACAGCCACCTGCCTCATTGCGAGGGTCTTTTCACAGGGCTCAGAGTGAACGTGGCCATGGTTCAAGGGTGAAGGGTGTGGAAGGTCCATCCCCACTCCCAGCAGCCAGCTGGCTAAACATCACTCTCCAGGCAGGTGCTTCCATGGGTTGATGCTTGTATTAGGCAAGTGTCCTACCACAGGAAACTGAATTTTGCCTATTTTCTAACTAATGTCCTTTTTCTGTCTCAGAATCCAATCCAGGATCTCATGTTGTATTTAATTTTCTTTTTTTTACTTTAAAGAGGGAAAAATAAAAACAATGATACATAATTTCAAAACAAGGTATCAGGAAATAACAATGGTTAATATATTGCACATTGTTATCTTCAAAGTAGTTGCTCGGATTGTATTTAATTTTCGTGTCTTCCTGGTTTCCTCCCATCTGAGGCTGTTCCTCAGCCTTTCTTCCGTGACGTGGTTTTTGAGGAGTACTAAAGTTCATAGAAGAAGTCGGGCGTGGTGGCGCATGCCTGTAATCCCAGCACTCCGGAGGCTGAGGCAGGAACTCTCGTTGTGAGTTCGAGACCAGCCCAGGCTACAAAGTGAGCTCAAGGCCAGTCTAAACTGCACAGGGAGACCCTGTTTCAAAAAAAAAAAAAAACCAAAAAAAAAAAAAAAAAAATGCTCCCTAGAGTCTACGTTTTGTTAGTGTTAGAAGTGATGTTATGACATCAGTGTAGCCTATGGTGAAGCTATACATATGAAGTGTTACTGGCAATGTTAACCTTGACCAACTGGTTAAAGTGTTATCTGCCAGATTTATTACTGTAAGTTTAGTTTCCTGTTTGTTGTAACAAGAGTCTTGGGGCAGATGGCTTTGAGAGCATCTAAGTATCCTACGTACCTGATGCAAGCCTGTTGCCTTAGCTTCTCAGGAGACTGAGGTGGGAGGATCGCTTGAGCCTTAGAGTTTGAAACCAACTCAGGCAACCTAGTAAGACGTCCCCCGCAGGACAGGAAACTGCTGTATGCCATTCACACTTCCCTCGTTTGGAGTCCATGGGTAGCTCTCTCGCAGCAGCCATCCCTGTGGTTTGCATAATAATGATGACTTTCTATTTCTGCTGCCTGTAGATTTCTTCCCTGGAATTCGGTACGGAAGAGCTGTCTCATCCTCCCATTGTTACTCAATTAGTGATCTCAGTGTTGGTCAATTTTTACCCCACTTCACATCTTCTTGGTCCCCCCCATACTGGTGGAGACTGAATTCCATGCCGCTGAGCTGCACTCCCAGCCCTTGGACCACCTTTTTATTCCAACTGTTGTAGTGATCAGCTGTGCGGTTGCAACGTGATAGCCTCCTGTCTCGCCTTACCTTACTGCATCTGTTTTCTGAGCTGAGATTTCTTGCCTCCAGCTTGGGGTGCTAGTCTGAACCTCCTCTGGTGTTTTTATCTGGATTCAAACCTGAAGTGCTAGAGTCCCCCCAAATTCTCCTGTGTTCAGAGGTGGGATTTTTTTCAAAGGTGACTGGATCATGGGGACAGTATGCTTGATTAATCCACGAATGAACCCATAGCTAACTGAGGTGCTGGGAAGAGGGGCCTGGCGGGGGAGGCAGCTCGATGGGGGAGTCACTGGAAGGGTGTACCCCTTCCTTGACCCCTCCCTTGGTGTCTCAGCTTCCTGGCCACCATGGTGTGAATAGCTTTCCCCACCAGGACTTCTACCCTGTGTTTCTGCACTTGAGCCCGCCAGCAACTGTGAACTGAGACTTCAAAAACTGTGAACTGAGACTTCAAAAACCGTGAGCCAAAATAAACGTGGCTATTGTCCCAACAAGAAGAAAGCAATTAAGATGAGCAGGTTTTAAACAATGGAGACGCAATGTATGAATTTGCTCCTCTTGCACACCCCCAGGGAGACGTTCCAAGCGTGCATTTCACAGCTGAGCACCCTGCAGGCTGCAGCCTCCGGAAGCTCTAGCAGTGATTTTTATCACCGGCACATCCGGGGCTGCCTCTTCCTTCTTCGTGTTTTATGCTTGCAGTCCCCAACTCCTGGACTTTGGAATCATCTTCCAGGATAAATCGCCAGCATGTGAAGGTTTCCGTCAGGATGTTTAAGGAGGAGAACGGGCATTTAAGGAGAAGACCTGTGCATTGCCAGTTCAATACTGTGACTCTCACCCTTTACCAACTTAAATTGAGGGCTGGGGATATAGCTCAGTGGCATAAGCACCTGCCTGGCAAGCACAAGGTCCTGAGTTTGATCCCCGGTACCTCAAAAAATAAAAAAGTCCATGAATAATAAATTTTGACCTTAAAAGATAGAGTTTGAAACGTGAAAAACTAAATGGTATTGAGAGACATGTACATGTCTGTTAATATTATAAAGAAAAATAAGGAAATTGTAAACAAAATTCAAGATATTTTTAGAGACTGTCTTGCTAACGTAGTGCAGGCTGGCCTTGAACTCACTGTGCAGTCCAGCGTGGGGATTATAGGTGGGCACCACTGTGCCCAGCCTTGATGTTATTTTGGGAAGGAAACATAAAGGAACTCAGCTGGGAAGGTGTGTAAAGTTCTAATAGTCTTAAGCTAATGCATGGAGCCTTGTTATTACCCTTTTTCTCCTTGGCTGTCCTGAGAATCAAGCTTGGGTCTTGCACATGCCAGACAAGTGCTCTATCACTGAGCTGCATATCCCAGGCTTGTACCTTACACCTAAGAGTTTTGTTGCAGTTCTGGAGAATGAACCCAGGGGCATTTTTATTACTGAGCTACTACATCTCTAGTCTGTCTTATTTTTTATTTTGCAATATCACTGAGTTCCCCAGGCTAGCCTCAGACTTGTGATCCTCCCTCAGCCTCCCAAGTAGAGATTTTATCTTAAGAGACTAGCTGGCCGTCATGGCACATCCCTGTAGGAGGCAAGGGGATCGTGAATTGCTAGTCTGGGCAATGTAGGAAGAACTGATCTCAGAAAAGAAAAACAGGCCTCAGGGTGTAGCTCAATGAAAAGACCTTGGGTCCAACCCCTACCACCACCACCACCACCACCACACACACAGAAGCTTGATCATATGAAGAGGTTACTTTTGTGAAGGATGACTGTGAAATCGCTCTAGTCCTCTGACATGCGGTCCTTCCAGAAACCAACTAGGGAGAGACCATGCATGTTACACTGATTAGTCAGTACGTGCTAGGTCTGCCTCTGGGAGACACCCTAGACTGGACATTTTTCCCAGCCTAAGTATTACTTCTTTTGTCAGTCACTGGATAGATTAGGTGTGAAAGTGGATTTAAAGACAAAAGCATATCTGGAACTGTCCGGAGAGCAGATGCTTCTGTGTGATAAAAAGGAGCCAATAAAGACCTTGCTACTTGAAGCGTGACATTTGGCTGGCGAGGCAGCACCAACGTCCCTTGGAAGCTTACTGGGAGCAGAATCTGGGTCCCGCTGTAGAGTATACATTGCACCAAAGGCTCCCTGGGTGATGCTGCAGACGGGCAGCATGTGGAAATATCTCTGTGGCCCATGTGTTTGCAAGTACAGAGGCTTTACTCATTCCTCCCTCCGGCTATGCTGGGCTGTGGTGCTCTCACCCGCCCAAGAATGACATGGAAAATGCACTGCATTCCTCTTGCAGATATGATAGTGAACAGAATGACAGAACTCTGACTCAGGAGCTTATAGTCCAGTGGGACACAGATACCAAGGGAGTAACTGCGTATTTACTGACTGGTAGAAGGGCAAAGAGAATTTTATTGCAAAAGAGCTAGAGCTGTGGAGTCAAGGCTAGCTTACTGGAGAAGATATTACTTAGCAAATTTAGATAAGAAGGCATGCCGGAGGGCTGGGGACATAGCTCAGTGGCATAAGTGCCTGCCTGGCAAATGCAAGGTCCTGAGTTTGGTCCCCAGTACTGTGAAAAAAAAAAAGAAGGCACGCCAGGTGTGGTGGCCTGTAATCCCGGTGCTCAGGAGGCTGAGGAGAGTCATTGCAAGTTTGAGGCCAGCCTGCACTACATAGCGAGACCCTGTCTCAAAAAGAAAAAGGGTGAAGGTGAGCTGTGGTGAGCTGGGGCACCCTTCCACACACAAGGGACACCAGCGAACAGAGCTCCTTGGCCACTGGTGTTTGTTTCCGATGTGTTGCACAGTTCTGGCACACAGTGTATCTAGTCTCTGGCCCTGGGGTGGGGGTAGCTTTATTTCCTTTACCAAAGGGAGTAAGAGGCCTTCAAGGGGAAAGAGAAGGAAGACAGAAAGCTGACTGTTGTGCAAACGACTAAACTGAAGCTGTGAGTGGGAATGAGAAATTGATTTACATGAATTTTCTTCCCTGTAGCAACCCAGCAATTTATTCTGTTCTGGAGAACTTTCAGTTTGTGGCTTCAAAACCAAGCTGTTCCTCCTCATTCTGAAGTTCTTGGCCTGCTGTGAAACTAGCATGCACTGTCTTTCACAACATACTCTGATTAGGTCATGGAAATTCACAGCTAGATCAAACTAGTACATGGAAAATTTGAAACCTGCATTGCCTGTTTTACTTTATGGCACTTGAAGCTATTATGAAACATTGATTTTTAAATCTTTTTTCAAAAGCAATGCCATAGAATAGTCGCCGTGATCTGTTCAACACCTACTATTCTTCAACACCTAACAAAAGCCTCAAATTTAACTCTGCAAAAGGCAGGCACATGAAAAATGCCAAGTATCAGTGATTTCATGTGGTTCAACTTAACATTGTCTTCAAGCTGTCGCCTTAGGAAGAGGTTATGGAATCCCTCATGGTTATATTCTTACCCCCAAATTTAGTGATGAGTTTTCCATACAGATGAAGTTTTCCTTATAGATCTCCCAAGTCTGGGAAGAGTTACAGTGCCTCAAAAAGAGGCACCGCTCTCCCCACACTAACCCAAGCACTCTATGTCTCCTGAGTATGGCTGTTGGTATTTCACATTGAGGTGGTTTTTAGTGCTTCTCCCCTGCAAGACTAAGTTCCTTAAGGATGATGTGATTTTTCCTACCTTCCTAATGTTTGTATCTTTTGTGTCTAGAGTGATAAGTACTTGTTAAATAAAAGGAATATAATACCTTAACACAAGTTCTTGTGGAAAGTAAATCTTTATTGATTTATTATTACTAGATTATTAATTTGGATTGTCAACTCGATTGGCTTGAGAACCACCATTAGTAAAAAACAAAAACCCCACTTCTGGGTGCGTTTGGTTGGGTCAGGGAGGTATGACCTCTGGTAACGTGTCTGGGCCCTTATCCCTTCCTTTTTGGTATGGTTCACCTGCTGTCTCCGAGGCACCACGAAGTAAGCAGTGTCCCGCCATGCACCTTGGTCAGGATATTCCTGTCTTGGAGCCCACCGACTATGGACTGAAACCTCTGGAACCGAAAGCCAGATTAAACCTCTCCTCCTTTACATTGTGCTGTTGGGCATATTCTCCCAGCAACAGGAAAGCTGACTGATACACTGCCACTGTAATTACTCCGTTGGGATTTTTTGCATTTTAGAATATCTGCTAAGTACCGCATTTGGTATTTTGGACTCTGAGCACTTTATCTGTGCACAATTGTGCAGAAATTGCCTCTGCATCCTACCCCAAAGAGAGATCCACAGGTGACTCCTTCGGGAGTTTGCTTAACTAGCACCTTCTCAGTGTTGCCGATTGAACACTGAAGCCGTCCTCCGTGCTGATTTTTTTACGGCACATACCAGCAGGTAACAGTTTTTTTCACTTTGCTTACCTCTTTTGCGTATCATCTTTTGACCTCCCTGGTCATGATGTAGGTACAACAAAGGCAGGAAGCTTTGTGTATAATCTGTCCACCGATGTATCCCCGACATCAAGAATAGTATTTGGTATAAGGAAGATCTATAAAATCTGAACGGTCAGGACCTCCCACCTCACCTCTGAAGTTCCCCGGCATAGCTTGCACAGGACTTTTCACCAGTGCACAAATGAACACTATCTCTAACATTGATCGAAATGGACAGGTGTCTGGGATGCGTGCAGCGGAAGATTCTGTCTTCAGCTTCCACTTGACACGATGACCTGGCCTGGTTTGGATCTTACCTTGCCTGGGTATTTTTGTTTTGGGTGGTTTTAAAAAACATTTTTTTTTTTTTTTTTTTGAGACAGGGTCTTGCTATGCAGTTCAGGTTGGCCTTGAGCTCAGGCTGGTCTCGAACTCGCAACGATCCTCCTATGTTAGCCTCCTGAGTGTTGGGGTTACACGCGTGCGCCACCGCACCTGGCCTTGTCTGGGTACTGAAGAACATCCTCATCCCCAGTGGACTGTAATCCACTGTCTGAATAATTTCAAGATGCCCCCACTCCGCGCACTGCACGGCCTCACTCTGTTGTAGGCGTCCCACCCTATCAAAGGCCCAGAGATGGAGATACTAGCCAACCTCATTTCCCTCTTTCCTAGGTTTTCTTTCTATGGGAATGGATGGAAAAGAGATTCACACCCTGGAGCAGGGGCGGGGTGGTGGCGAAGGGTAAAAGATGGAGGAGGAAGGGCGTGCTTCTGAAGTTGAGGCTGCAGGTGCATGGATGACCCCGCCGCTCGGGGGCGCTCACCAGGGGTTGGGAGACCAGGGCGAGCGGCGGCTCTCGAGGCCCCGCCCATCTCGCCCCTCTGCGCTCTTTGGGAAGCTTGGGGACGGGGTTTGTTTACTCCTTGCACGCACTGAGACCCAGGCCAATCCGTGGGGAGCGTCGCGTTGCGTCACGCACCTTGGGGACCAATCGGCGTGCGGCGTGCTGCTCCGCCGCCAAAGCTCGCGCGGGGGAGTGGGGTTGTCGTTCTATCGAGTGAGGGCGGACGGAATCCGCAGCGGTGTCGGCTGTGCTGCCGTCGCTGCCTGGTACCCCGGGCGCGCCCTGCCTCTTTCTCCTTGGGTAGGTTCGAGGGCGCGCGCACGCCAGCGTCTCGGGGCCTCGAAAGCCCGGGCCTCGATCTGGCAGGCCCCGTGTCCGGGCGTGAGTCCGCCGGGACCTCTCTGCAGCCGAGTGCGGCGCCGGCGCTGCGCGGCGTCCGGAGACCCGCCGAGGCGCGGCGCAACAGCCCGCGGCCGCCCGGTCCGAGCGGCGGTGAGGTCGGGGGAGGGTGCGGGCCTGCGCGCCTGGGGCCTGCGGGCCCGGCGGGCGCCCGCCCAGGCACTTTCCGTCCCGGGCCCGGGGTCGCGTCTCCGCCCCACGGGCGTCGCCCCACGGCCGCGGGGCCCCGAGCGTCCGGCGGGGACCGGCAGCCCGCGCGGCCCCGCGGCTCCGCGCACACCCTGCGGGGCGCCAACGTCCCCGCGTCCCGCCGGGCGGGCGAGGCCGCTTGCTTTCTCCCCTGAGCCGGGCGGGGAGGGGAAGGCGCCCGGGCCCGGTGCGGCGACGTCGCCTTCCTTCGCGACCCGCGGTCTCCCCCGGGTGTTTGTGAAGAGTTTCGGAGCTTTGTGCGCCTGAACTTGGCGTGGTCCTTGAGCGAACTTTCTCTGAAGTGGGGGATCGCTTTGGGGGGAGGCCCGGAGTCCTTTGGGGAATTCTGGAAACCGGGATCCCTCTCCTCAGAGCAGGAGGAAGGTTTGCGCGGAGAGACCGCGCCGAGAGGGAGAGCCGCGAAGGGGCGCAGGCTCGGCGCGGGACCCTCGGCGGAATCCCAGCCCGTACCTGTGTGGGCCGGGGCGGGAGACGGGCCCGGGGTGCGGCCCGCACTGGGACGAGGTAGGCATCCGCGTGAACCACGACCGCGGGTGGTGTTTCTCTTTTCTGGTCAAACAGTAAATAGGCTCAAGGCTTTTTGCGTGTTCACTGCTGCAGCTCCCCGTGAGCCCTCGAGTACTTCTCTCTTTTCCTCATTCCATCGCTTTCCTTCGCTAAGTCCGTGGCTGATGGTTTCCTTTTCCCCATTCTCTCCCGAATTTTAGTTTTATGTCTTTTCATTTGATTTCTGCAGCTTAATTCCAAACCTCCCCCCCACCCGCCCCCGGTACTAGGGATTGAACGCAGGTCCTTTGCTCTGAGCTCCACCCCTCGCCTTTAAAAATGTTTTTGAGGCAGGGTCTTGCTAAGTCGCTAAATTGTCGAGGCTGGGCCCGAACTTGGAATCTTCCTGCTTCAGCCTCCCAGAATGCCTGGTATACAGGAGTATGCCATCCAGCTACAGCCTGATTTATTTTTTTGGGCCACTTGTACTCTTTTATAGGATTGGAATAATCTTAACCTAATAGGTAGAGTTGAAATTCATCAGTTTTCTACATGGTATAATCATGACCCTATCTTTTCAGAATTAAATATAGTTTAATTGATCCGCATTGTTTTTCCATGTAATTGATTAGCCTGTAATTTAGCTTAAGTATTATCATTTGATTAATATTCATATTTGTCCAGTCTCCTATAACACCAGTAGAAAAATCAAATGTCCCGTCCCTAGGTTCTATCCCTTTTGTGTACTGGGTGTGTTATTTAGGAAGAACATTTTGTGCCTGGAGCCAGTCTGGTCTCATGGCAGACGTGCTGTCTGTAACGCTGTTCTGGCAGTACAGGTGCAGTTCAGCACTGAAGCACTGAAACATTTGTTAATAAAAGGCCCAAGACTTACTAAACTCTTTTTTGTTTCTCATTTCTAGTTGGTTAAGAAGGAAAATTGAATTTCCCTAGTGTGTCATAGTGTGCTTCCCATTACCATTCTGTGATTGTGTAACTGACTCCCTCCCTCCCCTTGTGGCTGTGCAGTTGGGTGGCCCATGCAAGTTTTGTCCTTGCAGCCAAAATTTTAACTAAGCAATGTGCTGTCAGTACAGCTTGGAATGGGATGTATTATCTTTCCATTCGCTTTTGAACTCATTGCGAAATTTATCATAATGGATCTCTGAAGAAATTAGAAAGCATAGATTGAGAGTTTTAGGTCGTAGAATTTTGTTATAGTGGCTTTTAAAGATGATTAAAAATACTTCCCCTTTGTGCTTGAGTGCTTTCCATTGTGATTTGAGACACATGACGGTCTAGGTGTGGGGCAGGAATAGATATTAACAGTAGGTTTGTGAATGCTTGGAAATGTTTTGCAAAATTATTTGCCTTTGTGTATTATTCTGGAGAGATGATTTATAGTTTCTGATGCCAAGTTATTTGGACAATTCTGAATTTTCCCTGTATTTCTTTTTACTGAATTGGAAGCTATGGTCTCATTGTACATGTACCATTTCTTCTGTGTTGTGAGTTTTCAAATATTTGAAGAGATTATATTTGTTGATTCTTCTCTTGACAAAATATTCTCAATTGTTAACCTCTCCTGATGGTTTTTTGGTCAGTGTTCATTTGAACTTCTTCACGGTATTTATGACTTACTTAGGTATTTGTTTTAGTTAAATCATATTCTCAAAAGTAGGATATACAGAGTTTGTCATTAACTAGTGCAGAAGATTATAAGTTTCCTCTCTGGATTTAAAAGCAGACACTTAAGGAGTGGACTTGGCTCTTTGACAGCCACATACATCCCAGTACTTCTAATAATGCGTACCGGTGAAGAAGGTGAACTCTGGGCCCACCTCTGGCTTTAACTCCCAGCGCTGCAACCTATTGACCACATGACCCGGAATTAACTCTCTGAGCTTTAGCTTCCTCATCTGTAAAATGGGTTAATCATAGTACCTATCTTACAAAATTGTTTACAGAATTAATGTATGTGTGTATTCACAGTGGTGGCCTGGTGTCTGGGTGCTGTGTGTGTGTCACCTGTAATCACTGATTTTTGTGGTCAGTTGAGACTTTACACTGCTTTGTCCATGTTCTCTCTATTTATTTATTTATTTTCATTTACTTTATTTATTTGAAAGATAAAAGAATAGAAACCTGAATAACACAAAAACAATAAGGAAATACAAAATTATAGAGAAGATAGTAGGGAACTGACAGTGGATGCTGTATTACATAATATTATCCTCACATACGTTACACATTTATAAACCAGAATATCGCAAAAACAATAAAGGAACTACACAATTATAGAGAAGATAGTAGGGAATTAACAATGGGTGCCATGTTACATAATGTTATCTTCGCATTTGTTACTCAGTTACAAACCAGAATAACGCAAAAAACAATAAAGGAAATTTCTGATGGTGCTGGCAATAGAACCCAGGACCTTGCGTATTCCAGGCAGATATTCTACCACTGAGCTGAAATCCCTGCTCCCTGTCCTAGTTCTTAAAGTCATGCCCTCTTAGTCCTTTTTTTTTTCCCTCCTGGTACTGAGAATTACTCAGTTAAACCAGGTGTTGTACCAGTAAGTGATACCCTCACTCCTTAAGCCCAGGATTTCTTCAAACTCGATCCTTCTGCCTCAGTCTCCTAAGTAGCAGGGGTTACAGGCATTCATCACCATGTCTGGGGTTCCTAATTCTTCAATGGAATGGTTTTTGGTAGGACTTTACATTTATCTATATTAAATTTTTCTTGTCAGATTTTTTTCCAGTTCACATTTTTAAAAAAATCCTGATTTGGTCATCCCATAAGTATCACATCTGTGCATTTGGTAAATGTAAGTATAATGCTAGCATTGCTGTTGTACAACTTTTTATTAAAATGTCGACTAGACAGGACTAAGCTGAAGACCTCTCTTATGAGCTTATTAATTGTTTGGTGCAAGTTGGTCAGCCAGTTAGAAATTCAGTTTATTGTTATCCACCTCCCATATTCCCAAGTTTTCACAAGGAGTATATGAGAAACTTTGACAGGTATTTACTAATATCCAGAGTTTATATGCTTTGGTTTTTATACTCTACTAGTTCAGTAATTTAGGAAAAGAACTGTTGTTTTTGTTTTTTTGAGACAGGGTCTCACTGTGCAGTGCAGGCTGGCCTTGAACTCACTTTGTAGCCCAGGCTGGTCTTGGACTTGCAACAATCCTCCTGCCTCAGCCTAGGAAAAGAACTTTAATCTGTTATTACTTGTTCGTAATGAAACTATACTTCTTTCTGGTAGCATGTGTTGATTGCCATTTGTTGAGTATCGCTTCTCTAATACAATTCTGGAATTTTGTCTTCAGTGTTCAGTGGTTGGCAGGGTCCCTTTTCCCTTTTAGAAAAGCAGTACGTTTTCCCGTCCGCAGCCTTCTAACAGTCTCCCTGCATTCCCCAGTGTCTGAATGCCAGTAGCCATGTGGGCTTCAGTCTGCAGCAGTGTCCCTCATTCATTTTGGGGTTTGGTTTCTGTTAATTCACTGATTAAATTTATTAGATGCCCATTTTGTACAGGATACATTGTTTTATCCCTTTCAATCCAAAGAGAGTTTTTCTTGATAGGGATGCCTGAAGGGAAAGGTAACCTACATCCATTACTCTCCATTCTTACTGTCACTGTGCTCTAAGCCACCACTCCCCTTTTTAGGGAGTACAATCATAGTTTCCTTCAGTCCTCTTGTCTCCATTCCTTAAGCAAGACAGCTGGAATTTTGACAGAAATTTGAAAAAGCTGCACCTTTTCTTTTCAAGACAGGGTCTCCCTGTGTACCACAGACTGGCCTAAAAACTTACTCTGTAGCCCAGGCTGACAGTGAACTCATGGCAGTCCTCCTGCCTCAGCCTCCCGAGTGCTGGGATTACAGATGTGTGCCACCATGCCCAACCTTGCATGTACATTTTTTTAAAACCCTGTCAAAAATGGGTACCAAAATGAATAGACACTTCATAGAAGTAGTACAGATGGCCAATAAATGCGTGAAGAAATGCTTAATGTATGAGGTCATTAGAGAAATGCAAATTAAAATAACACTGAGATTCTCTCTTGCCCCGGAGTGAATGGCTATCATCAAGAAATCGAAATAATAACAAATGCTGTAGAGGCTGCAGGGAAAAGGGAACCCTTCTATACCATTGGTGAGAAGGTAAACTGGGATAACCACTATGGAGATCACAGTGAGATTCCTCAAAACCCTGGAACTAGAAATTCTACTTGGCCTGGCTATTCCCCTGTGGAGTATCTTCCCCAAATAGTTAGAGGTCACATTATAGTGATCTGTGCATACCTTTGCTTACAGCACAGCTCATCATAGCTAAATCTTGGAAGTGGCATACATGGCCATCGGCAGATGAACAGATGAAGAAATGGGGGTTTTTACACACAGTGGAAGAGTACTCTTGCCATAAAGAAAGATAAACTTCGCCTGTAATCCCAGCACTTGGGAGGTTGAGGCAGGAGAATTGTTGCGAGTTCGAGACCAGCCTGGGCTGCAAAGTGAGCTCCAGCCCAGCATGAACTGCATGGAAAGGCCCTGTCTTAAAGACAACAAAGAGAAACGAGTCATTTGTAGGAAAGTGGCTGTACCTTCAGAATCAGTCTCTCCCTCTCTCCCTCTCTTGTTTTTTGAGACACGGTCTCACTATGTAGTTCAGGTTGGCGTTGGATTGTTTTTTGAGACACAGTCTCACTATGTAGTTCAAGTTGGCCTTGGACTGGTTTATTGTCCATACTGGCCTCGAATTTAGGATGATCCTCCTGCCTCAGCCTCCTATGTACTGGGATCATAGGCATTCACCACCATGCCAGCCCACAAGGTTTCTCTTATATGAGAAATCCAAAGTATAA
Source organism: Dinomys branickii (assembly GCA_004027595.1). Lineage (NCBI taxonomy): Eukaryota > Metazoa > Chordata > Mammalia > Rodentia > Dinomyidae > Dinomys > Dinomys branickii. The sequence continues at coordinate 53,016 of PVLD010000294.1, read as the reverse complement.
ATCAAGAGCAAAATAAAAGATAATAGGGAGTAGGGAGACAGGTCTTTCTCAGAGGGGAAGGGATCAAGAGATAGATAGGGGATGAAGTAAGGGATTAAGATGTGTTACATACATGTACCTGCATGAACTGTCAACATTGCCTGGCGTCTAGATTACCCTCCCCCGAGGCCTCCTGCCTTGTCATTGGCGGGGCTCTTCACAGGTGGCCGGATGTAGAGTGTGTTGCTGGGATTGGTTCATGGTGCAGTGCTAGGATCAAAGGCACTGGGGTTGAGGGAGTACTACCCACCCCAGGGAGCCTGGACGAGAGGTACGGGGCAGAAAGAGCCACGGCCGACCCTTGCTTGCTTTGCGGCCTTCTGCCTGCCATGACCTTTCTCTCTTCCAGGGCTGTCTGCCGTGATGCCCTACCGTGGAGCCAGCTGATTATTATTACTGTCGGGTATTTGTCTCAGCAGCAAGAGAAACAATAACTGAGACAGTCGTGTGCTGCCAGCGTGGACCAAAAGACAGAGGGGACAGGGGTTCAGCTGTTGGCGGGGGTGGAGACAGGAAGTGGGAGGAGTCGGTGCCTTGACCTCACGAGGACTAACAAGATACTCTTAACACGGATGCAGCCTCGCAAGGGTTTTTTGTCCTTCTTGAGATGCTCTGTAGTGATCTTAGAATTTTGATTGTGAGAAATTTGCAGCTCCTTTATTCTGTTGCTCACTGTCCATTTACCCCCGCCCCTGGGCATCAGGTGCAGTATCTGACCCAGGGCCTTGTACCTGCGGAGCGCGTGCTCCCCACGGAGGCGTTCCTGTGACTGTTAAGTCTCCACGGCCCACAAGGCAGGTGGCGCTTTTGGAAGCGGATGGGGCCATGGCCATGGGGCCCTAGAGCTGACTCGCTCGTGGGAGGTGGGGTGTGGCCTGGAAGGCTGTGTCCCAGCTTCCCGGCCGCCTTGGTGTGACCAGTCCCCCACCTCTCAGGCCTTTCTGCCGTGCCTTCCCGTTTTGGAGCCAGCCTGCTATGGCTTAAAAACACGATCCGAAGCGAACCCTTCCTTTAAGTTGTGGATGTTGGGTGTTAGAGGTCTCAGCCGTCAGAGAGTGACTGAGAACCCTCCCTTCCCCAACTCAAGTCCCTTTTCTCCTTACTTACTCTTCTTTTTTTTTTTGGTCTTTTTGAGACAGGGTCTCGCTATGCAGTTTAGGCTGGCCTTGAGCTCACTTTGTAGTCCAGGCTGATCTCAAACTGCACCAATCCTCCTGTCTTAGCCTCCTGAGTGCTGGGATTACAGGCCTGCGCCACCACATCCATCTTCCTCCTTCCTTATTCTTAAAAGTGATACACAGCAGCAGCCAGAGAGTAGGTACAGAACGATGGTGACTTCCACCAGCTGGCCTCTACATACCCACCCGACTCAGCAGTGTTACTACATTACAGGCGCCGTACGAGACACTGAGCTGATGCAGGGTTGTGCTGAGGTCTCAGTCCTTAGAGAATTCTGTGTGCAAGGAAAGGTGGAGTTGGGAAAAGTAGTGTGGAGAAGCCAGAGCTTTTTGTAAATTCTTCTGGTTCAGTCTTTCCATTACTATCGTTTGTTTTTTTACAGTGCTGTGGGCTCACTCAGATATGTGCAAGAGATTTGAAAGGTCACGATGTCTTTGCTCATGGCACTCGTGTGGCTGTTCACTGTAATTTAAAAGGTAGGATGGGGGCACAGCTCAGTGGTAGAGGACTCGCCTGTTGTGCTAAGGACCTGGCTTTGAGCACTAGGGATGAAAAAACAAAGCACTCTTTTGGCCTGTAGCCCAGTGATAAAGCATTCGCCTGGCATGTGCAAGGCCCTGCGTTTGGTCCTGAGCACCACACCAGAAAAAATAAACAGTAGACCATCTCTATGTAATTCTTTTGTTTTAAATTCTGCATATTTCAGTTCATCGGTTGTGTCATGGTTGTAAGCTGCATGAGTTTATGGTAATGACGGACTTGCTGTGAAAACATACAAGCACATAGTTGGGAAAATGTATGCTGGTAAGGTGGCTTCTTTGTAACATAAATACCACGTATCATTTCAATATAAAGCCTGTATGTTCTTCTGCTGTATGTTACAGCTTCTCTTGTTAAAAAATTAAGAATGTGTAACCTAGAAGAAATACAGGTATTGCAAAATAACATAAAATCTTAAAGCTGTGGTAAAAGAAAAAAAATTGCAAGTGTTCCAAAAGATAGGAAGAAGCAACAGCAATGGCAGTGATTCTTGTTAATCACAGAGCAGGTGTACCATGCCTCGAACGACCATGTGTTTTATAGTCAGAGATACTGGCCGCTGGGCGTGGCAGCACAGGCCTGTAATCCCAGCACTCTGGGAGGCTGAGCCAGGAGGATCTCTGTGAGTTGAAGGCCAGTCCAAACTACATACTGAGACCCTGTCTCAAAAAAAGATACCGTGGGTAATAGTGGTGCTGCATATGAGCAGAGGTAGGGTATGTCTCATAAATGTAATAGGTAACCAGAAATTAGTGTACTTGAAAATAGTAGTGTTACATGCCTCTGCCAAAAAAAGTAGAAAATATAGCACAAACAGGTTTCTTACTTTTTTCCACTTTTAACTCTTCAGTCTTTAGAGAAGCCCTCTGACAGAGTGCTAAATTGAGCCCTGATAGGCTATCGAGGTCTAGACTGTCTGTCTCAGTATGTGTTTCTGTGTGTTAGTAATTCACGCTGTAAAGCAAGACTTGAACTCAGATTACCCTTTAGTGAAAACGAAGACCTGCTACATTAATTTGACTTACTAGCTTTGTAAACTTCTTTCTGACTGGTTTTCTCAGCTACCACAAAGGTAAGGTAATTGTCAGCCTGCTTGCTGGGTATTTCTTAGGCTTCCTGCAGTGTTTGCGCAGTGACAGTGGCCCCGGGGGTAAACTTCGCAGTTTGTCTGTACCTGCTCTAGGGTTCACACCTCGTACTCTCTCACGCTGCCTGTAGCTGCTGTGGCCTGGTAGTGCCCTCTGTTCAGGCCGTCCTGCTTCATCTGTGCCTGTTCTTAGTCTTGGTCACCTCCCAGCGGTTCTCTTTCTTACTCTCTTTCTTATTCGGGAAGGTGCGATCAGCGCTAAGGATGAGGAAATAGGTCGCTTGTGCTCTGTGGACTCTTTGGGGCCTCGGGTTTGCCCTTTGGTGCTTTTGTGTTAATATTTGGATGTTTTCCATTTAAATTTTTTTCTGAAAAATTTCCTCAGATTTTTTTCATTTTTTTTTTTTTTTTTTTTTTTTTTGAGACAGGCTCTTGCTGTGTGGTTAAGGCTAGCCTCGAATTCACAACGATCCTCCTGCCTCAGCCTTCTGAGTGCTGGGTGCTGGGATTACAGGCATGCATCACCGTGCCCAGTACTAAAAATATGTACCACCACCTCTGGTGCATATTTTTAGTACCAGAGGTAAAACTGTTATAAAATGACTTTTCTGGAGAAATATGATAGATTAAAAACTTCCCATGTAATTATGCAACTCAATGGTTTTTCATTAAATATATCCATATTTCATAATTGCTGTATTTCTTTTAAAAAACATTTTCTTTTGAACTAATTTTAGACTTACAGGAGAGTTACAAAGTAGTATAAAGGCTTCAGTAGTGCCTGCCATCCAGTTTTCCCCGTGTGAACAATTCTACGTAAGCAGAGCATAGTCGCAAGCTGTGTGCTGATGCTTTGGTTAGCAGACTGCATATGTGATTATGGGCCCATAAGATGATAATAGAGTTTAAAGATCCCTGTTACGAGTGCTGTGCTGGTGGGTCTGACGGCACAGTGCACCACAGCCCTGGAGTTTGTGCTGGTGCTGGTACAAAGACTTGCGGGCTGCCAGTCACGTGATAGTTAAGCACTTACGCCTATGTACAGTGTGCAGTGGTTTGTGCTGTTAACTCACGCATTTGTGCGTTTGTTGTATTATTTATTGTAATCTTACAGTATATTCTTTTCCTTATGAAGCAAGTCTGTAAGACAGTATTGCAGTTATACTGGCAGTAGCCTTGTGCATTTTGTGTTTGTTTGGTGTCTTAATTGCATTATTTTCTCTTTTTTTATTTTCATTTTTTGCACAGTACTGGGGCTTGAACCGAAGGGCCTTCACACTGAGGCACTCCCCAGCCCTTTGATATTTTTATTTTGTAAGCGTGTTTGGCGATTGCAGCAGGGCAGCTCAGTGACTCACATACCCCTGGCCGAGGAACCAGTGCTCCTCTGTCGGGGAGGTCGTCCTCCTCCACGAGCACATGGCTTCAGCTTTAGGGGCGGGTACCTGAGGAGCGGCGAGGGAGGAAAGGGTCAGGGACACCTGCCTAGCCAGCCAGACCAGCTGGATCAGCCCCAGTGATCGGTGGGGTGACAGATGTCACAGTCAGATTGCCCTCACATCCCATATTTTTATTTTGAGATAAGGTCTCACTAAATTGCCCAAGGTGGGTTTGAATTTGCGATCCTCTTGTCTCAGCCTCCCAGAGTGCTGATATTGCAGGCATGCACCACCACGCCGGGCTCTTTTATTCTTTTTTTCAGTTTTTTTTGAGACAGGGTCTTGCTCTGTAGTTCAGGCTGGCCTTGAGCACACTGTGTAGTCCAGGCCGGCCTTGAACTTGTAGTTCTCCTGCCTCAGCCTCCTGAGTGCCAGGATTACGAGTGTGTGCCACCACACACAGCTCCCATGCCCAGCTTTTATGCTAGTTTGACTATCATGTTTTGTTCATTGTAGCCCTACAGCAATAGCTATATATTTTTCGTTCTCTTTGGAGAGACATGATAAAAAAATATGATGTTTAAATTTTAAAATAGTTAGTACAATAAAAAGACATACCGCCATTAACCTCCCTCAAAATCCTGTCCTTGACTTCAGGTCCACTTACTTCATTCATCCTTCTTGCCACTTCCTGAAGCGTTTTATCTGTTTTTTGAGACTGAGTCTCACAGTGTAGCCCGGGCGGGCCCCAGACTCGCGGTGGTCCCCCTGCATCCTGGGGTTGCAGGCGTGTGCCACCATGCCCGGCAGTTTCTGAAGCAATTCTGCAAGTCCTCTTTTGCGAGTGTCTTTAGTTGCACTGGTATGGCTGCCTGGTAACATGAGTCATTTCAAACATCTACCTTTCTGGATTGTTTTACTTTGGGGAACAGCCAAAAGTTGCGTGGTACCAGATCTGCTGAGTAAGGGGCGTGAAAATACCCATGCTGTTTTTATGAGCCTGCCTGTTCATTGCAGGCACTTGACAGCAACATTCACCAGACTTTATACATATAAAGCTGGCCTTGAACTCATGGTGATCCTCCTGCCTCAGCCTCCCAACTGCTGGGATTACAGGCGTGCAGCACCATACCTGACTGATTACACCTTATAAAGTCACTTATGAAGAAGGACTTCTAGAACTGCTTCAGAAAGTGGCGAGAATAATATGTGTATTCAGAGCAAGGGTTGCATTTTAAAAAGGATCCATGGCAATGTGTCTCACTGTCATAAAGTACTTTAAATGTTCACCGTGTGTTTTGCTCACCCTTGATGTACAATATGTACCATTTATATTTGTGAAATTACACTGTACTGTAAGATGTTCATGTGACAGTAGAATCACCACATTTCTCAGAATTATTGCTGTTGTTTAATCAGCCCCTAGTTCTATAATTATTAAATTATTAAAGGCAGTATAATAATGTTAGCATCAGTGCTGTGTGATTAACAAAATTATAGACATTATTTGAATTTTACCAGTTTTCTCACTGATGACATTTTTCTGATCCAGAATTCTAACACACTTGTCTTTAGTTGTTATTTCCCCTTAGTCTTTTCCTTTGTCTGTCTGTAGTTTTTGCCTTTCATGACTTTGACACTTGGGGAGAGCATGGCTTAGTTACTTTCAGAATATCCCTCTGTTTGGATTTGTCCAATATTTTCTCATGATTGGGGCAAGGTTGTACATTTTTTATAAAAGTATGATAAAATGATACTGCCTGTGGGTTTTCTTTCACAAGACATCATAGGTATTAAAGAGTTCATCGTGTCAATATGTGTTCTTGTTTATATTTATCTTTTTAAAGGTGGAGTCTGCTTGCTTTCATTTTTAAAGGATGTTTAGATCCTTACCTTTTTTGGAATTTATTCTTTTCTTTGAGACAAACTGACTGTGTCAGCCAGAGCTGGCGCCTGAGTCTCTGTCCTCCTGCCTCAGCCTTCTGAGTGTTGGATATACAAGGTCTGCACCACCACACCCAGCTTGGAGTTTATTCTTATATATGGGGTGAGATGTGGATCTAACTTGATCATTTTCTAAATAAGTACTCTGCACCATTTATTAAAAAGCCTAGCTGAGGGTGGTGGTACATGTTTGCAAACCTAGCACTCTGGGAAACGATGGTAGGAGGACAAAAAGTTCGAGCATATTCTGGACAAATTAGTAAGACTGCTCTCAAATTCAAAAAGAAAGGACTAGAGGTGTAGTTCTTCATGAAGGTCCTGAGTTCACTCCTTAGTACTAAAAAAAAATGTCAGTTTTTCAGTGCTACAGAAAAGATAAATATTTGACAACGTTCAACATGGTTTTATGATGAAACCTTCAGTGGAGCAGTAACAGAAGTACCACCACGGAAGAGGCCACACGTGAACACCACACAGCAAATGTCATTCTCTGAGGTGAAGGACGAAATTTTTTCCTCTAAAGCAGGAAAAGCACAAAGACGTCCGCGTACACCACCTCTGGCAGCGCTGGAATTCTTAGCCACAGCGGTTAGGCAAGAAAAAGAAATAAACGAGCAGCCAAATGGGAAAAGGAGTAAAATTACCACTTTGCACAGAGAATGTCTCATATAATCCCTGAGGGTTTCATTAAAAACCCAGCTCTGTTAGAACTAATAAAAAAATTCAGCAAAGTATCAGGACACAAATCGGCACACAAAACCGGTTCCACTTCTGTATACTAACAACCAGTGACCTGAAGAGGAAATTTTTAAAAATTGCCTTTACCACATTAAAATTAATACAATAGGAATAAACTAAAATCACCACAGGACGTGGCAGTTCCACTTGGGGTATACCCTTTTTTTTTCTTTTTTTTTTTTTGGTCTTTTTGAGATTGGGGCTCATTATGCAGTTCAGGCTGGTCTTGAACTCACTTTGCAGCCCAGGCTGCCCTCAAACTGGCAACAATCCTCCTTCCTCAGCCTCCTGGGATTATAGGCGTGTGCTACCCTGCCTGGCTTCTGAGTATATACTCAAAGAAACTGGAAACTGTTCCTTGGTGCTAGGTCCACACCGTGTTCTCCGTAATTAAACTAGGGAAGCAACATACATATGAAATACACATGTATAAACACACACGCAAGCAGTGAAATAAAATTTAGACGTAGCAAACTCAGACGGGCTCCATGTGGATGAAATGTGAAGACGCCACGCTAAGTGAATGCTGGCTTTCTGTCCCCGTGACAAGGCGCCTGAGAGCAGCAGCTTCCACAGAGGGAGGTTTCGGGCCACAGCCGCCTGGCTCCGTGGCTTTAGGCCCGGGGGACCCCAAACAGCAGGGCAGGCTGTGGGGAGGCCTGGTGGCCGCAAGAGAGGGAGCCCGGGCTCCCCACTCTCCTGGGGCCTCAGTGACCTACTCAGAAGGCGGCCTGCACCCTGCTGTTTCTACCCTGCCCACTGTCCCCACCAACAGGGAACCCCGCCTGCTACACTTGAGCTTTGGGGGACACTGAGGCCCCGAGATGTGCCACTGAAAGAAGCCGGCTACAGAGCACAGGCAGTGTGGTCCCACTGGTGCCAGGCACGTGGAGGGAGTCGTTCATTAGAGATGCACAGAAGGGCGGTACCAGGGGCGGGAGTGGGGGGTGGGGAGCTTACGTTAGTTCGGGAGATTGGGGTGCTAGTGTGTAAACATGCTTCATGCTCCTGAACTGTGTACTAAAAAATGGCTAATGACACATTCTGTATTCTGTGTGTTTTGCCACAATTTAAAAAGTCATCTAAAAAATGTCATTTTTTTTTTTTTAAGAGTAGGAAGAATTTATTGAGAGAGAGAAACTTTCTGTCTGAAAGGAACAGAAGGGGGCCTAGGAAGTGGGCAGCCCGCAAAGCCCCCTGTTAGCCAGTGGTTGGCATTGCCCCCTTTGTAGCACACTGTATTTCCATGTGTATTTGGGTATAAATCTGAACTTTCTGTTCTGTTCTTCTGATCTTTGGTCTGTGTGCTAACCTGAACCACAGTGTTTTAATTACAGATGCTTTATAGTATGTTTTAATGTCGGATCTGCTTAGTCTTTCTTGTAGTTTCTCCTTTTCAGTCCTTTGGGAGTTTACTTCTCCCTCCCTCCCCCATTCATTCATTCATTCATTCATTCATTCCAGGCAGGGTCTCACTCTGTAACAGGCTGTCCTTGGGCTTGCTCGCAGCCCAGGTTGGACATGACTTGCAGTGAACCTGTCTCAACCTCCTGAATCCTGGGATTATAGGCATGAGCCAGCATGATTGGCTTTTAAAATTTTTTGTTTTGGCTTTTTGAGGTTTCTTTTTTTTTTTTGTGATGCTGGGGAGGTCATACCCAGGGCTTCATGCATGCTAGGCAAGTGTGGTATTCCCTGTCAATTCTAAGATCAATTTGTACAGCTCCATAAAATGGCTTGTTAGCATTTTCATTGTGATTATATTGAATTTGTAAACTAAAGCAGTGAGAATTTCTTTTTTGCTACCAGGAATCAAACTCAGGACCTTGCGCTTGCCAGGCAAGTGCTGTACCACTGAGCTATATCCCCAGCACCATGTAGTGAGAATTTATAATGTTGAGTCCTCTTGTTCAGGAATATCCTGTGTCTCGGCCCAGGGATGTAGCTCAGTGGTGCAGCACCTTGCTAGCAGGCCTGAGACCCCAAGTTTGATTCCTGGTACCAAAAAGAAAAAAAGTCCTGTGTCTTCTCCATCGTTTGTGTTTTCAGGTTATTTACTTATTTGGTGCTGCGGATTGAATCCAGGGCCTTGTCCAGCACACTCGCTACCCGTGTGGTACGCCATGCCCCCCTTTTAGGGCTATTTGGAAAGTTTCCACAGATGGGGCTTTTTAAAAATCTTTAAATTATAATTCAGATATAAAATTCACTTATTAATGTGTAACTAGTCAGTAGTTTTTTTAGTGTATTCACAGGTATATGCAACTATTATTACTACTTTATTTTGGAATATTTTCATCATTCTAAAGAGAAACCTCACAGGGCATCATGGGGCACACCTGAAATTTGGGAGGCTGAGGCAGGAGGATTGCCATAAATTCAAGACCAACCAGGGCTTTGTAGTAAGTTCAAAGCCAGCCTTATGTACACAAAAGGGAAACCACCAGAGACAACCTGTGAAATTAAAAAAAGAGTTTTGCCATTTGGTCTTAAGATAGTGGACAGATACCTAGAATATATAAGGAACTTTAAAAAAATGACACCCCAAATTTAAAGACCCAGTCAAAGCCAGGCATGGCACATGCCTATAATCCTAGCACTTGGGAAGTTGAGGTAGGAGGATCACTGCAAGTTCTAGAATTGCCTGGGCTACATAGTGAACTTAAGGTCAGTTTTAACTATACACTAAGGTCATGTAACTGCCCCTTAAAAAAAGAGATCTAATCAAAAAGGGGTCTGAAGCTGGGCGTAGTGGCACATACCTGTAATCCTAGCACTTGGGAGGCTGAGACAGGAGTATTGTTGAGTTTGAGGCTAGCCTGGACTATATATAATGAGCACAAGGCCAACCTGAACAGCATAGTGAGATCCTGTCTCAAAAACACCAAAAAAAAAAAGGTGTCTGAAATGAAGGTACACTTCCCAGGTGAAGAAGTAAAATGGCCAATAAGTATAGTATGTGAAAAAATGTTCAACATGTCTGGCCATTCGAGAAATGCAAATTAACAGTGAGGGTCCATCTCTCACCAGAAAGGAAATGAAGACATGGACCAATACTAAGTGCTGACAAGGCTGTCGGGGGAAAAGGAACATTCTGCCATTGTTGGTGGGAGTGTAAATTGGTGCTACCACTGTGGGAAGCAGTATGGAGATTCCTCAAAGTCTCATACTAGAGGCTCCATGTGACCCAGCTGTTCCCCTGTGGGTATCTTCCTGAAAGCATTGAAGTCATTGTACCACAGGGACACATGCCTACCTGTGTGTATAGCAGCACAGCTTATAATAGCTGAATCCTGGAAATAGCCCATATCCTCATCAGCGGATGAACGGGTCAAGGGAATGTGGTGTTCTGTACAGATGGGCACTGATCTGCCACAGAGAAGGAGAAAGTGGAGACAGTTTTAGGTAAATGGAGGCATCTCAAGTCCACTATCTTAGCCCGGGATGTAGCTCAGCGGCACGGTGCCTGCCTGGCAAGCACAAAGTCCAAAGTTTGATTCCCGGTACCAAAAAAGAAAATACTATTAAGTCCATGATCTTAAGTGAAATAACTCAGATGCACAAGTGTAAGTATCATACTGTTTCTCTTCTGTGAAAACCACCCGTATACCTAAGCAGCAAGACGCAGGACGAGACGAGGAAGTAGGAAGAGCTTATTCAGGTGGGAAGGGGAACAAAAGATGCAAGGTGGGGGCAGGAGCTAAAGGGAAAAGACACGAAGAAAAAGTGGAAACAGCTGTTGTAAATGAGAAGGGAAGGGCGGTTTGGAGGGAGAGGTGGGGAAAGGGACAGAAGAATTAGAACTGAAGATGTGCTGTGTACATGTGCAAATCCCCTGACCAAGTGATCGTGTGGACTGTGGACATGGCAGAATCATAGGAGGAGGGTTAATGGCAATGTGTCTTTTACTACAATAAATTAAAAAAAAAAATTTAAAGTAAATAAGAAACCTTATTCCCAGTAAGAGTCATTCCTTGGCACCTTTCCAGCATCTGTCAGCCACTAATCAGCTTCCTACTGCTGTAAATTTGGCTATTCTTAAATTTTTCATTCAAATAGAGTCATCCAGTACATCGTCTGTGGCCAGCTCTCCCAGGTGGCATATCTTCAAGGTTTACTCATGGTATGCTCTGTGTCACCATCACCCCTGTGTATCATCAAATAGCAATGCATTCCATGTTACACTGCATTTCACTTACTTGTCTCTTGGTACACATTTAGGCTGTTTACACTTTTTGGCAATTATAATGCTGCTGTGCGTTTGTGTTCAGGCCACAGATTTTTTTGTAGACTGTGTGCGTGTGCGTGCGTGTGTGTGTGTGCGTGCATGTGTGCATGTGTGCACGCATATGCTATCTTGCTCAGTCTGGCTGGGTTCCCTTGATCCTTCTGCCTAGGTCTCCAGAGTTGTAGGGACGTGGGCACATGCCTTGTTGCTTGGCCTTTAGACTGTTGTTTTTAATTCTGTCATAGAGATGTTCTGCCTTTCTTATTCAATTTGTTCCTTTTTTAAAAATTTTTGTTCTTAAGTGTGTAAGTCTTTGTTGCCAGTGGATGTTCTCTACCATAATATCTCACAAGTATTTATTAATTCTCAGTTGATCCATATTGTTTTTGTTAATTCCTATAAATTAACTTTACCTATAACATTGGTCCTTTTCTGTGTGTGGTGCTGGGGTGCACTTAGTTATATACCCAGCCCTCTGTTTAATTTTGAGACAGTGTCATGCTCAATTGCCCAGGATCCCTTTGAAAGATCCTGCTGCTTCAGACTCTTGGGAAGCTGCAGCTTGATCAGTGGCCACCTCACCTGGCTTGGTTCTGTTTTTATTTCTATTTTAATTTGCATTAGTACATGCTGGCAATACGTCGTGGTTGTGTTCAACATCAGGAAATAGTGCGTGTACATGACACATTTATCATTTTTACGTCTCCTTTTTTCCTCTTTGTTTCTTCCCACCCTCCCTTCTCTTGATCTCCTCCCCATTTGCAAATGCTCTATCTCCTTGTTGCCTGTCATCTTTTATTTTGATCTTTAGTTCATGTATGCTTTGGGTTTCTCATACAAGAAAAGCTATGCAATATTTAAACGTGTATGTATTTCATTTGATAGCCTGGTCATAAAGTGCATCCATTTTTGTTTATTTGTTTTGTTTGTCTTTTGAGACAGTGTCTTGCTGCATGGTTGAGGCTGGCCTTGAAGTCTCTATGTGGCCCCGCCTGGCCTTAAACTCAGTGTGATCCTCCTCCAGGAGCTGGGATGATAAGGCTGTGCCAGTACCTCGGTCAGCAGCATCTATTCTGAATCCTCCTGGGATTATACCAACCTCCGGATCTCGCTGTGTAGTCCAGGCTGGCGCATGCTCCACTACAATTGTATTTTTCACTGCTGGGGAATTAAACCCAGGATATGTGCTAGGTGAGCACCCAGACGTGGAGCTGTAGCCCCAGGCCTCTTAGTTTCTTTTAAGCTTGTCAATTTTTGCCTTATGGTTAATGTTATAAAATATATTCAGCTTTAGGAAATTCATGTTTTTCTAGTTAATGGGACCCTTAATCACTGTCCCCTCTTATCTTCGCTGATACTCATTACTGTGAAGACTGTTGTTTGTAGAGCACCATCTTCCCTTTTCATTTTGCTACTTGGTAGCTGCACTGTAGCAACAGCTGGGTCTTGTTTTCCCGTGTGTTTATTTTAATCTAATATGAGTCTTTGTGTGTGTGGGGGGGGTGCTGGAGAACAGACCCCAGGACATAATGAGCTGCAGCTACAGCCTTTATCATCATTATTATTATTATTATTATTATTATTTTGAAGCAGAGCCTCAGTTGCTAAATTGCTCGGGCTCGGCTCACATTTATGATCCTACTGCCTCCTCACAGAGTGCTGAGATTGCAGGCATGCACAACCACACCCCGCTCAATAGATCTTTTAGATAATCAGTGGACTTTTGTATTTGCGTTTCATTCTGTCATCAACTGATGCTGTTTTTGTGTGCTTCTCTTATCCTGCCTGCTTTTGGTTATTCTTTTATATTTTTAGTGGTTGACTAAATTTGTAGTGAACATATTTAACTTAAAACAGCATTTCCAGGGAGGAAGCACCAAGGTGCTGGAGTGGGGGGGCAAGCAAGAAAGAGCCTCTCAGAGCGTCACCTGTAGATGCTGCAACACGGCAACAGGAAGAGACCAAGGAGGGAAGCGGGTCCCCTGGATCCAGGAAAGGTGTGAAGCGTGAATGTAAGCCCCTGGAGAGAGGGAAGAGAGAAGCGAAGAAAGACGAGGTAGCTGGTGGTGCCTTCCCCCTGGGATGAGAGTCACAGTTCAAGAGGAGTGGTTCAAACCCGTGCACACACGGTGGCAGCTGGTGACCCCAGAGGTCTCCACATAGAGACACAGCAGTGGAGGGGAGTAGGGGACGTGAAGGTCTGTGCTGGTTGGCAGTGAGTGCTGAGTGCTGGGGCGTCCCATGTGAGAAAGCAGTTGGCCGGGAGCCATCTTGGAGAGGGGGCTGCTCAGCTCAGAACTCAGAGCAGCTGCACGCACCATCTAGTGGCTCCAAGCTGGGCTCAGGCCAGGGAAGCTGCACTGATGGCTACAGGCTGAATGAGTCTGAACTCAGCCAGAAGGTGCAGCTTGCTGAGATTATCTGCTGCCCTGCCAAAACGCTGCTGTTGTCTTGTGGGACAGATTGGCATGGATTGGACTCTGTCTCCACACATTTTCTGTGACAGTAGAGACATACCTGGAAGAGGACTTTTCTCTCTCTTTTTGTCCCTTCCTTCTTTCTTTCTCTCCAGTCTTCTGAACCAGTTTACCAAAGTTAGCCTGATCTCTCTTTGTCCTCCAGCCTTACTTCTAATCTCTTACTCTTGTTCTACTTCTCTGTTTTCTCCCTAACTCATTTTAAATTTTAGCCCTGAGTGCAAAGTTGGCATAGTAAGGACTTGTATAGTGCATATAATTTTGTTTTGTTTTAGATTTGTTATATGACCACAAATCTAGTTCATATGCTTAAAGGTGGCAAATTAATGGCTAACTCAGTCACTTTGTCACTTTCTAGGATGTATTTGATTCTGTTATTGTTATTGGTGGTACCACTATAGCCAAAAGTGATACAGCTGTTCAAAGCAGCTGTTCTTCCTGGTAGTCCAAGACTGAGCTTGACTAAGGGTCACAGAGATTACATGGCACAGTGCCAAAGAACCAGGGGCTGGGCCAAACAGGCAGCAGCAATTTCTCATCACCAACAATTGAAGAGGTGGGATCTTGGAACAAACTCAAAACACCAAAACCAGCTACACTGGAAGATTCCTTGGAGAAGTACTCATTTCATAAAGTTTCTAAATATTAGCAATAAAGCAACATACCACAGGCAATTTATAAACATCACCCCAGGAATTAAACTAAAAAAAAGCAAAGAAAATGAGAAAACATGGAAACAAGATGCAATCCCTGATACCTAGTTCACCAAAGACAAACCCAGGGAGCAGTGAGGTGGGACATTCTGAAAGCCACCTACCTGGCCTCTCTGAAGTGGGAACAACAAAGCAATTGAATGGGGCTCCAGAAAAGAGTCAAATTAGAAACAATTTCTCAGATAACTGCAGAGATGGTGCCCACAGTGAAAATCATACTTAGTGACTCTAGAGCAGATAAAGAAAAAAAAAAATAGAGGATCTTAAGAAAATTATGGAAGCTCTGAATGCTCCGCATAGGAAAGAATGGAACCCATAAAGCAGACTTATGTGGATATCCAGGAGAATAAAAATTCCACTGAAAGTATCTGCAGCAGATTAAGCCAATGTGAAGACACACTCTCAGATACAGAAGACAGTGGATTTCAAGCCAAGACTGATTAAGAGAGACAGAGGAGGTCACCACATCCTTGCAAAGGGACCAATCTAAGAGAAAGAGATAACAATCATAAATATGTATGCACCAAATACCAGCACATTCAACTATATAAAGCAACAAATAAGCGCTAATACAGTTGTATTGGGGGATCTCAATACCCCACTGTCAGAAAAAGACAGATCAATGAGACAAAACAGCAAAAACGAAGTATTAGAACTGAACCAAACTTTTGAACAAATGGACTTAGTAGATGTCTACAGAGTGTTCCACCCCACAACATCAGCATACACAGTTTTCTCAGCTGTACACAGGACAGTCTCAAAAATAGACCATATATTAGCTCATTAATTGAAATGATATCATGCATATTATCAGACTATAGTGCAATGAAATTGGGAATAAATGGCAAAAGAAACCACAAGAACTTTATAAACACGTGGAAATTAAATAGGACTCTCTTGAACAACTAATGCATCATAGATGAAATTAAAGAAGAAATTAATTTTTACAATTAAATGGTAATGACAGTAGAACATACTGGAACTTAAGGGGCACAATGAAAACAGTCATAAGAGGAAAATTTATAGCAGTGAATAACTGTATCAGGAAAGCAGAGCAAGCACAGATAAGCAACTCAATGATGAACCTGAAACTTCTAGAAAAAGGAGCAGACTAAGGCAAAAGCTTGTACTATGGAGAAAATTATAAAGATCAGAACAGAAATTACATTGGGAACTAAAAACAATGCATGGAATTATTGAATCAAATAATTGATTCTTTGAAAGATTACATGAAAACAAACTGTTAACCAATCTTATCAAAAAAGGACAGAAAAATCTCAAATCCATGTAATGGAATGAAGAGGGTTAAGTCACAACACACCCTGTAGAAATCCAGATCATCTATACCTACTTTGAAAACTTCTATTCTAGTAAGAGAAAATGCAGGAGAGGCTGGGGATATAGCTCAGTGGAATAAGCGCTTGCCTAGCAAGCGCAGGGTCCTGAGTTCGATCCCCAGTACCGCAAAAAAAAAGAAAATGCAGGAGAAATAGACAGATCCCTAGATACATATGAATTACCAAATCTGAATCAAGAAGATGTAAAAATTCTAAATAAACCATTACCAATCAGTGAAATCAAAGATGTAATTAAAAATCTACCAAGCCAGGTGTGGTAGTGCACACCTGTAATCCCAGCACTCAGGAGGCTGAGGCAGGAGGATGGCTGTGAGTTCGAGACCATCCTGGGCTACAAGGTGAGCTCAAGGCCAGCCTGAACTGCATGGTGAGACCCTGCCTCAAAAATAAATAAATAAATAAATAAATAAATAAATAAATAAATAAACACCTACCAGTAAAGAAAACCCCAGGTGCTGATGGATTCACCGCTGAATTCTACAAGAAATTTAGAGAAGACCTAACACCACTATTTCTCAAACTATTTAATGAAATTGAAAAGGAAAGTGTACTCCCAAATTCATTCCTGGAAGCAAGCATTCCTGATACCAAAACCACGGCAACCAGTGCAACCACTGTGGAAATCAGTGTGGAGATTCCTCACAAAACTAGGATTGGAGGCCCCATTTGACCCAAATATTCCCCTTTTGGGTTTCTTTCCAGAAAAATTAAAAACATCATACCACAGTGATTACATGTACACCCATGTTTATAGCAGCACAGTTTGTAACAGTTGGAACAACCAAAATGGCCATCAACCAAGGAATGGATAAAAATAAACTGGAGACTTTTATAGGTAAATGGACATAACTCGAGACCATACACATAAATAAACCAGATGCATATTTGAAAGGTTGTATTATCTCCCTAGTGTGAGAAGCTGAAAGCGTAAATAAGGTCCAAAATGTACAATAGATATTGTAAAATGGGAAGATGTTCAAAAGGAAAGAGAAATGGATGGGGGAATGGAGAAAAGGAAGGAGAAAGAAAAAAAACATATGGTAGTTAAGATAGTTATACTACTAATTTCTCTTAGTTCATTGAAAAGAAAGGTATGTGCTAATATTGTTTGACCAATGAAATGCCAGTATCTAGTACTCTGAGTACCTATTTATTTATTTATTGGTCTTTTTGAGACAGGGTCTCCCTATGCAGTTCAGGCTGGCCTTGGGCTCACTTTGTAGCCAGGCTGGTCTGGAACTCACAATGATCTTCCCGCCTCAGCCTCTCTGGTTTACAGGTGTGTGTGTCACCACGCCGGGCTGAGTACCTAATTTAAAGATAACAATATGCAATGTATTAACCATTGTTTCCTTCCAATTATCTTGTTTTGAAATTTTGTTTTTTTTTTTCCTCTTTAAAAGAAACAAACGACCCCCCCCCCCCGCAAAAAAGACAGGGTTTTGTGAATGAGACTTTTAACATTTTAAACTCTTGGTTTAACTTCTACCTTCTTTCATCACTTTTGTCCAGGCTTCATTTCCTCCTGGTACTTACCCCCTTATTTCACCTTCTAAGATAACTATAACTGTCATACAGATGATTTTTTTTTCCACATATACCCCTGACTTTTTTTTTTTTTGGCGGTACTGGGGATTGAACTCAGGACCCTGCGCTTGCTAGGCAGGAGCTTATTCCACTGAGCTATATCCCCAGCCCCACCCCTGACTTTTTTGTGTTTCTTTTTGCTGAATGTTTTGAAGTTTGGGTGGTTTTCATTTTTCTTGAAGTACATCCTTTCGTAGTTCCTTTATTGAGTGTCTATTGAAGGTCAACTTGATGAAAATGCCTTTATATTTACCTGGGTTTTTATTTGTATATTTTTGAGACAAAGTCTTGCTGTGTAGTTCTGGGTGGTCTTGAACTTGTGGTGATCATCCTGCCTCAGTCTCTTTAGTGCTAGGATTACAGGCATAGGCCAAAATGATCAGCTGACCCTCAGTTTTGGAAGAGCCTGGAATTCGAGTTGGTAATTATTTTCCCTTAGCACCTGGAGGGTATTACATTATTTTTTTGTTTTCAGTGCTGTTGAGAAATCCTGGCAGTCTAACTGTCATTCTTTTGTAGATAATCTGATTTTCTCTCCTTTATTTTTCCAATTTTTTTTCCTTCCATTGGTGGAGTTTGAACCCAGGACCTTGTGCATGCTACTTAAACATTCTGCCAGTTTCCTACGAGCCTCAGGCCTTAAGTTTTTTTTTTTTTTTTTACTGTGGTAAAACATGTATATATATAATAAAGTTTACAGTCTTAACTATTTTAAAGTACAGTATGCAGTTGAGGGCTGTGAAGTACGTTCATGTTTTTGGGTGCCCATCGCCAACATGATCTTCACAGAACCAAAACTACCATTTCAGCAGTGACTCCCCATTCCTTTCTCCTCCTGGCGCCCCTAGAAAATGCCGTTCTACTTCTTTCTGTGACTGGAATATTTTTCCTTAAGCTTTATTTCTATTAGTACCTGTTCATAGTACACAGCAGTTGCATTTATCGTGGGGAGTTGGTGCACACACGTAACACACCTTCCTTCTTTCACATTCCCGCCCCTCCTCTCCCTCCCCGCTGCCATCAGCTCTGGGTTACACTGTTCTGTTACCTCTCACAAGTTTTTTGGATACAGGGCCTCACTCTGTAGTTGAGACTGACTCACTGTGTAGCCCAGGCTGGCCTCAGATTCACAGAGACCCTCCTTTTTCAGCCTCTCGAGTGCTGAGATCACAGATGTGTGCTGCACCATGCCCTGCTATCATTTGAATTATTAAATATTTGTCCTTTGTGATTGTTTTTTTCCCCTATGCTTCCTGCGTCATGCAGCAGAGATCAGAATTTTGTTTGCTTTTAGGCTGAATAATATCCCGTTATATGTATACCCCCCCTCTGAATATTCACTCATGTTTTTTCCTTTTTTTAGGAGGTAGGGCCTCATCATGCAGTTGAGGCTGGACTTGAACTCGCTGTATAGCCTCAGCCCCGAGTGCCGGGGTTTCAGGCACCGCCCGCCCGGCTCCGTTCATCTTTAACAGATGCTTGCGTTGCTTCTGCATTTCAACGTTGTGAAGAGCGCTACTGTGAATGTGGGCATAAAAATAGCCGTTTGAGTCCGTGTATTTAGTTCTTTTGGACGTATACCCGGAAGTGGAATTGCTGTGTGATATGCTAATTCTTTTCATTCCACTTTTACTGTTTGCAGTGCTTGGATTTGAACATAGGGCTTAGCGCGTGCTAGGTCAAGTGCTGTACCACTGAGCTATGCCCCTAGCTCTGATAATTGTTTTCATAATTTTTTGAGCAACCACCTTATTTTTTACATAGTGGTTTTACTATATTCTGACCAGCTATGCACAAGAGTTGCAGTTTCACCACATCCTTACCGACACTTGTTATTGTCTGTTTTGTTGCTAGGAGCCATCGTATGGGGTGAGAGGTGGTATCTCATTGTGGTGATTTGCATTTTCTTAGTAATTAGTAATAAGGAGCATTTTTTCATGTTCTTCTTGGCCATTTGTGTACCTCTCATATGTCTTTCTATTCAAACCCACCCCCATAAGGCCTGGGTATGTTTGTCCAGACTGGTTTGGAACGTGTAGGCTCAAACAGCCCTTCTGCCTGGGCCTCCCGCCTTCTGGGGGTGTGCCGTGCCCCTCTCCCACTTTTCCTCTGCTGGTGATTGAACCTAAGGCCTTCACACTGAGCTAAATCCTCTTTTTTTAAATCTTGGAAGTTTGAGACAAGGTTTCCCTGAGTTGCTGAGTTGCCCAGGCTGGGCTTGAACCTGTAGTCTTTGTGCCTCAGCCTCCCTTTTGTTTATGTTTGAATTGAGTTTTATTTTTGTTGCTGAGTTTTAGTAGTTCTCTCTATATTCTGGACATTAATCCCCTATGAGGTACATAATTTGTAAATACTCTTTTTGTGGTTTGCATTTTAACTGTTAATAGTATTTTTTATAGTACAGAGTTTAAGTTTTCGTTAAGCCTAACTTTTTTCTTTTCTTGACTGTGTCTTTGGAATCATACTCTAGATCTTTTTAAGATCTCCTTAGTTTTAGTGTTTACAGTTTTTTTTTCTTTTAAATTAAGGTGTCATTGTGATGCTTGAATCTGAAGGTGTCTTAGGAGAGCCCCCCACCCCAGCCTCCAGAGTCTACAGCTAGACAGAGACATTTTCTTGCCCTCAAACCTTTCCCCCATCCATCCTGTCGCTAAGATTGTGCAAAGGTCTGTGACCATGCGGCTGCCTCTTTCACTGAGTCCCTGCAGTCTGTTGAGCTGTGAAAGAATTGAGTTTTCTATTGTACAACCCAATCAAGTTTCCTACAGCCCCAGAGGGATTAGTAAAGCAGTGTTTGTAGTTCTAGGATTCCACTGCCAAAACTCATTTATAGATTCAGTGAATGAATGGCGTCTTGGACACATGAATAGCGGTTGTTCATGTCATTGTAACTTAGTGGGTGAAGCATCAGAAACTTCTGAAAAGTCATGTTGCTACCATTCGCTATAAAGCTTTCCCATCTGCTCCATTTGACGTGATTTCTGCCTCCATCTCCTTTTCATCTCAGTAAAGTATCTTAGGGAAAAAGCTGTAAGTAAGTTAAAAAAAAAAAAAAGAAACTGTAAGTAAAGATGTATGAGACAGCTCTATGGAGAGCTTCCCAAACATGCTAGGTAATTATTATAAGATTATAGTCACCAAGCTGGGTGTGGTGGTACTACCTGCAATCCCAGCACTCAGAAGGCTGAGGCAGGAAGATTGCCATGAGTTCAAGGCCAGCATAGGTTACATAGTGACTTTAAGGCCAGCCTGAATTACATAGCAAGACCTTAGAAAAAAATTAGAGTCATCTAATTTTGTCACTTTTACAGTATTTTTCACTGATAAATTCACTGGTAAATAACAGATTTATCTAATTTTTAGTATCATGTGTATTACTAATGATTGTTTTTTTTGAGACAGAGTCTCACTATGCAGTTCAGGCTAGCCTTGAGCTCACTTTGTAGCCCAGGCTGGTCTCAAACTCAGAATGATCCTCCTGCCTCAGCCTCCTGAGTGCTGGGACTACAGGTGTGCACCACTGCCTGGCTTGCTTTCTGAAATACACTGTATATCTTTTTTGTTGTTGTTCCTATTAGAGTGATCACACTTAACTGGTAAGAAAATATAACACTGTATCATTAATATTTTTCATTCTGATCAAATGGTAGTTCTATAAGATGTGTTAGAAAAATACAGTAAATGTTTAAAGTTTTAAAACTTTGTTGGCTGGGGATATAGCTCCATGGCACAGTGTCTGCCAGGCGGTTGCAAGGTCCTGAGTTCAAGTCCCAGTACCAAGAAACAAAAACAAAAAACAAGAAAAACAACTTATTAAAGTAAAATACACATTGGCGCTCTCTTTTCTGGATGGAACCATGGAGGGTGTCAGAGAAGAAAAAAAAGGTTCTTCCTGTGCCTGAAGCTCTTTAAGAAAAAGGGAAGACATTTCACAGAGCTGAAGGTAAAGTACCAGAGAAAGAAGTTGCTCAAAAGATGCTCTGAAAGGGAAGGAGAAAGTTCATCTGTGAAAGAGCCAGGCACTGTCATAAGAAGCGTAGACAGAGGAACAGAGCCAAGACTTGAATGGCAAGGAGGACAAGAAGAGCTGGCTACTTCTGTGTACCTGCAGAACCCAGATCAGCATCTGCCATCCCGATCAGGGGTACCAGTGGTGTGAGCCCAAAAGTCTGCAAGGTGTTGCAGCTTCTTCACCTTCGCCAAATCTTCACTGGTACCTTTGTGAAGCTCAACATGCTCAAGATCCTGAGTTCGATTCCTGGTACCAAAAAAACACTCAACATGGCTTCAGTTAACGTGCTGAGAATTGTGGAACTGCCTCTTGCATGGGGCCCCCACACCTGAAGTCAGTAAATGAACCCATATACAAACGTGGCTGTAGCAAAGCCAGTAAGAAGCGGACTGCCTTGGCAGATAACTCATTCATTGCTCGATCTCTTGGTAAATATGGCGTCATCTGCATGGAGAATCTGATTCATGAGATCAGTGCTGTTGGAAAACACTTCCAAGAGGCAGATAACTCCCTGTGGCTCTTCAAATTATCATCTCCACGAGGTGGAAGGAAGGAAAAGGGCTCCCATTTTATGGAAAGTGGAGATGCTGGAAATAGGGAAGACTAGATCATTGGCTTGTTAGAAGGATGAACTAAGGTATCTACCATAGCGTTTTTATGATTTGGTCAGTTAATAAAACGTGTCCGCTTCCAAATTGAAATGTAAAAAACAAACAACCCTGTAGTGGATTAATAACTGGTGGTCAGTTTATAACTGAACTGACTAAGCGTGGTGCTGGGTGTGGGGGGCCCACCTAAGGATTGTTGCCAGCAGCATAAGGGGCAGAACTGGAGAAGGAGAAGTCAGCTATGGGGGGGTGGAGAAAGGCTGTTGGAGCTGGTGGAAGCTGTTGGTTGGAGGAGCTCATCATGCTGGCTTTCCTGATGAACTTGGCTGCTTTCATCCTCTGGGGAGCTCGGGACCTCGTTGGCACTGAGAATGGCTTTGGTTCACTTTGGGGGAGCTCTGGTCCTCGCTCTGAGCATCACTTCTTGGCTCCAGAGGGGAAGATGGTACACTGCTGGTCTCTGGGAGAAGCTGGCTGCATTGGCTTTCCTATCAGGAACTCAGCCATCTTGACCATGGGAAGAGCTTGGGACCACACTGTTGCTGAGGATGGCTGTGGTACCTTTTGGGGGAGCTCTGGTTCTTCTGAGCTTCGCTTCCTGTCTCCAGTGCAGATCCCTTAGCCTAGTGCCAGCACAGATCCTCCATCCTGCTGGCACAGACTTCCTAGATTCCACCATTGTCCTTTGGGCCTTCCCAGCACAGATCCATGAAACAGGCCTGCATGAGATACCGTTATGGGCTCTGGGCCTCCAGTTGGATTCGTGGGAGACATTTTATGAGCTCTAGGTCTCCAGCTGGACTCATGTAGGACATTGTCTCAGGATCCAGGCCCTCGGCTGGATTCTTGGTCTTAGTGTGTGGACAGATTTCCTGCACTCTTTTGTGTATCGTTCTTTGGGTGAGTCCTATAAATAATCATAAAGTATGTGTCCTGTAGTATATTTTGTTCCCTTGCAAAAATATCCCCCAAACCAACATAACCCCCACCAAATCACATTGACATTACTCTCCCTCAGAGCTGTTGAAAGTCATTTTCCCCTAACTTTGAACACACTTGTATTGTTCTTGCGCCTTCTTTTTTTTTTTTTTGGCCCCAGGATTCGAACTAAGGACTTTGCATTTGCCGGGCAGGCGCTTGTGCCACTGAACTATACTCCTCGGCCCCGTTCTTGCTACTTTCTGAAGTAGTTCTGGGGTCCTATTTGGTGTCATTAGTTGTGCTGTGGTAGCTGAGTTGATGTCTTGAATTGACTCAAAATGTTTACTTTTTGTGGTCATTTTGATTTGAGTGAAAAAACAAACTTTGCACAGTGTCAGATCGGTGAATAAGGGGAACGAGGACACACTTCATTGTTCGTGAGCCTTCCTTTCCATCACACAGCACTAGGCAGTGGAATTCATCGGCTTTTGTACTGCACTTTGTGAAGGTCTCCGTGACAGAGGATTTCCAGAGCTGCTTCAGAGAGTGGCGAGAATGATCACAGTGTTCAAAGCAAGGGTGGTATTTTGGGGGGATTGAGGGCAGTGTGTCTTTTACTGTAGTAAATGTTTAAAAATTTAGACATTCACCATGTTTTGATCACACCTCATACATACATTGAGTTTTTTGAGCTCTTAATGTCCTGTTATCCATAGCAGTCAAAATTGGTTTTTTAAACATTAGTATGTGTTTGCAGTTCATGCAGTTTACAGTCTTCTTGGGGAGTACTTACATGTACATACCATAGCTTGCTTAATTTTTAAAATCCCCTTCTGCTTTTAATCCCCTCCTCTCCTTCCCTTCTCCTCCAATTCCCTAGTCCCATTTTTGTTCTTGTTTATATTAGTGAAATTAGCTCATGTTGTGCCATAAAATTTTTACATTAATTGAGGCTGTTAGAGTCCTGTAATGGCAGGTCTTTGTTCTGCTTATCCCCTTCCCCTCCTCCTCACTCCCCACGCTTTTT
Organism: Dinomys branickii; assembly: GCA_004027595.1. Lineage (NCBI taxonomy): Eukaryota > Metazoa > Chordata > Mammalia > Rodentia > Dinomyidae > Dinomys > Dinomys branickii. Next base: position 29,179 of record PVLD010000294.1, on the reverse strand, counting down.
GCTTTGTGCAGTTCCCTTACTGTGAGAGATCCATCTCCTAGACCCTTTCTGTCCCTCCTTCATTATTCTTTTTGTACTTGGCCACACTCAAATGAGAGGTACCATGTGGTATTTAAGCTTGTGTGTGTAGTTTATTTCACTCAGTATTATATTTTCCAGGTGGATCCATTTTCCTACAAATGTCTCAGATCTGTTATTCTTTATAGCAGAGTAGTATTCCATTATGTATAGATAGGACATTTACTTTATCCAGTCATCTCTTCATGGATATATAGGCTATTTCCAGGATTTAGCTATTATATATATAATATTTATATTAATGTATAAATATATTATTTATACATATGTTTTGTTATTGTTTGTTTTTGAGTATTGGGAATCAAATTCAGGACCTTGTGCTTGCCAGGCAAGTGCTGTACCACTGAGCTATATCCCTGGCTCCTGTAGAGTGATATATTAAGCTCTTTGGGGAAGAAGCAATTGCTTCTAGGAGAGCAATTGCTAGGTTGTGTGGAATTTCTGATTTCAGTTCTTTAAAATCTTCTGATTTCTGTAATTGTTGTATTAGTTTATATTCTCACCAGCAGTGAAAGAGAGTTCCTTTACCACCATAGCCTCACCAGCATTTATTATTTTAGTTATTTTTCTCATTGCTGAGACAGAATACCCAGTGTAGGGAGCAGCTGAAGCTGGAAATTGGTCACACATCTGGGGGAGAGGCAGGTCCAAGAACAAAGAACACCTACCTGAGGCAATATGAGCTGCTTCAGTCCAGAGAGCACCTGGCCTGAGACGATCCAAGCAGTCAGTTGCTAGGCAAAGCCATGTCATGGGATACTAACTTTGTCAAATGTATAAATAAACGCTTCTAGGGTGGTTGAGCTGTTTTCTTTCCTTCCATCAGAGAGAGAGGGTTCCAACCCAGCCTCAGAGTTAGAGGAAGAAAGGCTTATTTAGCTCACAGTTTGTAGAAGTTTCAGTTCATAGTTGGCTGGCTCCAAAGCAGGGTGGCACGGCAGAGGGGCGTCACAGAGGAGAAACAGTTTGTGGCGGGCAGAAGGAAGGCCCCAAAGTAGCAGTCAGCAAGCAACAAATGACAAGCAGCAACAGTAGTCCTTTCTCCATCCCTTATATTCTATCCAGGCCACCCCCCCCCCCCGTAGGGTAAGTAGCATTCATAGCCAGGGTGGGCACCCTTCATCCCAGCATTGTACTATGTATCAGTCCCACCATCCCAACTCTAATGTGACCACACACTCTAGATTCAGCCATCTCTAAAACCTCCACCTATGGCTGCATGAGGCTTTGGGGAGACTTCTAGATACAAGCCACAAAAGGTATTGTTTAATTTAATAATGACTGCCATTCTTTCTAGAATAAGATGGAACTTTAGCATTGTTTTAATTTGCATTTCTCTAATGGCCAGATATGCTGAGGATTTTTTTCTTATATTTGTTGACCATTTGTATTTCTTCCTCTATAAAGCGTTCATTTCTCTTGCCCATTTTATGACTAGATCTTTAATTTTAGGTGGTTAATTTTTTGAGTTCTTTGTATATTCTATATATTAGGAGTAGCTGGCAAAAATTTCTATACAAGGAGTAGCTGGCAAAAATTTTTCCCCATTTGTTGTCTCTTTACTCTGTTGATTGATTCTTTTGCTGTACAGAAGCTTTTTTAGTCTGATGTATTCCCATTTGTTGATTCCTGCTTATATTCCTTGTGCAATTGAGGTTCTGCTTAGAAAATCCTTTCCTACACCTGTGTCTTCAAGTATTTTACCTATTTTATCTTCTAGTAGGTTTAATCTTTCTGTTTTGATTTGATCCATTTTGATTTTAATTTAGTATGTGGTGAGACAGCAGGGTGCAGCTTCCACCTTCTGCACACAGATAACCAGTTTTCCCAGCACCACTTGTTGACAGGCTGTCTTTCCTCCAACATGTGCTTTTGGCCCCATTGTTGAAGATCAGATGGTTAAATGTGTCAGGAGAGGTTTCTGCATCTTCAGTTCTCTCCCATTGGTGCACTTACCTGGTTTTGTTCCAGTGTCATGCCGCTTCTATCACTATTTGTAGTATAGCTTAAGTCAGGTGCTGCTCTGCATCCTACTTTGTTCATGTTGCCCAGAACTGCTTCTTTTATTCTGTCTCTTTTCTGGTTCTGTATGAATTCTAGGGTTATTTTTCTAAAGATCTGTAAAGTGTGTTGTTGATATTTTGATTGAGCATGTGTTGAATCTGTATAACAGTTTTGGGAATATGGCCATTCTGACAATATTTATTCTGGTCACCCAGGATCAGGGGACATCTTTGCAATTTCTGATTCCTCTTCAGTCTCTTGTTTCAGAGTACTGTAGTTTCTCTGTAGAGGTCTTTCACTTCTTGATTAGTTTGATCCCTAGGTATTTCATTTTTATTGAAGCTATCATGAATAGCATGATTTCATGATTTCTTTCTCATCCAATTTATTGTTGATGTGCACAAATGCTAATGATTTTTGTGTGTTGATTTTGTGTCCTGCTGTTGCTGAAGTTCGTTATTAATCCTAAGAGGTTTTGGTGAAGTTCTTTGGGTCTTCTATGTAGAGTATCACACATCTGTAAATTATGATAATTTGAATTATTCTTTTCCTTTGTGTTCCTTTTATTTATTTTTCTTGCCTACTTGCTCTGGCTGATGTTTCAAATACTATGTTGAATGGAAGAGGTGATAGTGGACATCCTTGTCTCGTTCCTGATTTCAGAGGAAATGCAGTTAGTTTTTCCCCAGTGAGTATGATATTTGTCATACATAGCTTTTATAATATTCAAGTGTGGTCCTTCTACATCTGTTTTCTTAAAAGGTTTATTAGGAAAGGTATTAGATTTTGTTTAAAGCCTTTTCTGTGTCTATTGATATGATCGTATGGTCTTTGATCTTGCTTGTTATGTGAAGTATTAAATTTATTGACATGTGTTGAACCATCCTTCTGTTTCTTTGAGATCATGTTGTATGATTTTTTTTGATAATATGCTGCAATGTATTTGCTAATATATATATATTTTTTGGACAGGGTCTCACTGTGTAGTTGAGGATAGCTTTGAGCTTACTATGTAGCCCAAGCTGACCTTGAACTTTCAATAATCCTGCCTCAGCCTCCCGGGTGCTGGGATTTTAGTGTGCACAACCACACCCAGTTTATTTACTAATATCTTGTTCAGGATGTTTGCATCTATGTTCATTAAGAAGATTGGCCTATATCTAGTTTCTTTTTCAGCTGAGACTTTATCCAATTTGGGGATCAGGGTGATACTGGCTTCCATTAATGAGCTTGGGAGCATTGCATCCCTTTCAGTTTCCTTGAAGAGCTTGAGGAATATTGGTGATTCACCAGCCTTAAATGTTTGGTAGAATTCAGCAGTGAATCCATCAGGGAATTTTTAGTTGGTAGATTCTATTTTGTTTGTTTGTCTTTTGGGGGGTTTTTTGGTACTGGGAATTGAATTCAGGACTTTGTGCTTGGCAGGCAGGCGCTGTGCAGCTGAGCTATATCCCAGGCTCCAGCAGATTCTTTATTACGGTGTCAATTTCATTGCTTATTATTGGGTTGTTAAGCATATTTATGTCTTCTTGGGTTAGTTTTGGTAGTTTGTGTCTACAAATCTATTCATTTCTTCAAAATCTGCTAATTTGTTGGAACATAATTTTTCAAAGTAGTGACTACTTACTTGGATTTCCACAGTGTCGTGGTTTCACCTCATTTCTAATTGCACTGATGTGAGTCTTTTCTGACTTTCTTTTGGTAGGTCTGGCTAGGAGTTTTATTGATTTTATCTATTCTTGTGAACAACCAGTGGTTCAGTTCACTGATTTTTTTAAACTGCTTTTTTGGGTTCTCAATTTCATTGATCTCCATTCTCATCTTTATAATTTCTCTCCTTAATTTTAGTTTGTGGCTAGTTTGTTGTTTCTCAAGTATCTTAAGATTTTTCCTAATGTTATTAATTTGGGCTGGTTCTGTTTTCCTAATGTGAGCACTGACCAGTGAATTTTCCTTTTTGGACTATTTTCATAGTGTCCTTGAGGTTTTGTTGAGTTGTATAATCATTGTCATTAATTTCCAGAAATGTTTAAATTTCTTCTGTGACCTCTGCTTGTTTAGGAGTATGTCGTTAATTTTCCAGGAGGTTTTTTGCCTTTTCCAAAATTTCTTCTGTCATTGTTTTACTATTTGTGTTGCACAGCAGTCTAACAGTGTGCGTGGGGTGATGGCAATTCTTTTATATTTACGTGAGCAGGGTTTCTGACCTCTACGATATATTTCAGAAAGAGTACCACGTGCTGCTGAGTAGAACTGAAACTGCTGTGGAGAGGTGGGACACTCTGCATGTACGCATTCAATCTGTATGTTCACCGGTGTGGTTTGGTTCTGAAATTTCTGTATTGATTTTTTTTATTTAGTTGATTTCTTTGTGGAAGTGGGATATTAAAGTCCCCAACTATTAATGTGTTAATGTGCATTTGATCTCTTAATTTCAGCATTTTTGTTTTATGAACCTAGGTGCCCCAGTATTCAGTGCATATATGTTTATTAATGTTATTGGATTGGATTGTTCCCTTAACTAGTATGTAGTGACCTTTTTTGTCTTTTTCTAGCCAGTTGTTTTGTTTTGAGACATCATCTCACTTTGTAGTTCAGGCTAGCCATGAACTCACTAATTCAGGCTGGCCTTGAACTCCTATGGTGATCCTTCTGCTTCAGCCTCCCTCCTGAGTGCTGGGATTACAGGGGTGCACTACTATACCCAGTTTCTTCTCATCAGTTTTAATTTGAAATTTACCATGTCTGATATTAGAATTGCTATTCCTGCTTGTTTTCAGATTTTGGTACATGAAATTTTGTTTTCCATCCTTTAATTTTTAGTCTATGAATGTCCTTTTGGAATAGATAATTTTCTTGAATACAGAAGATTGTTGGATTCTGCTTTTTGACCTAGTCTGCCAGTCTGTGTCTTTTAATTGGAGAGTTGAGGCTGTTCACATTGAGAGGTATTACTGACATGTGCTATTTGCTGTCATTGCCTTCATCAGGTGGTACATCCTTTGTTTTCCTTTTCCTGATGTCTTTTGCTGCTCTTTATCCATTGACCTCACTATTGATGTTTTTAGCTGTGTCTGATTCATTGTTTCTGTTGAGAATGTTCTTGAGTATTTTCTCTACAATATTTTCTGTCTCTCATATCTTCTGAGCTGGTTTTCATGGAAATACCTTATTTCTGCATCTATTTTCTAGGAGAGATTTGCTGGGTAAGTTAATCTGGGTTGGACGTTCTTTACTTTTAGGATTTGAAATACTTCACTGCAAGCTCTTCTGGACTTCAGGTTTTGTGTTCAGAGAAGTCTGCTGTGGTTCTAATTGGTTTACCTTTATATGTGATTTTTTGTTTTTCTCTGACTGTCCTTAAAATTCTGGTTTGGGGGCTGGGGATAATATAGCTCAGTGGCATAAGCACCTGCTTGGCAAGTACAAGGTCCTGAGTTCAATTCCCAGTACCAAAAAAATAAATTCTGTTTTTGCTGGATATCTGGGAATTTAATAAGGATATTCCTTGATGAACTTCTTCTGTCATCATAACTGGTGTTCTATAAGTGTCTTGTATATTAAACATTTTTTTATATTTGGGAAATTTTCTTCCATAATTTCTGTAAGCATGTTAGTGAATCCATCTGTGTCATCTTTTAGTTTTTCTCTAACTCCGGTTAGCTTTAGATTCTTCTTGTTGTCATCTAGTAGCCGCTAGATAGTCTTCTCTTACTTTTCTTATTTTCTTTTTGGCTTCTTTGATGTATTTATCATTATTCACTATTTTATCCACAATCTCAGACACACTGTCTAAACGTTGTTCATTTCTGCAGTGTATGAGTTTTGTACAATTTTTATTTCAGGTATTTCTTCTGGCATCTATTAGAGGATTCTATATTTTTGTTGAATCTGTCCGTCAGATTTTGAACTGTTTTGGTTAGCTTGTCCAGTTTTTTATCTATTTCCCCAGAATTCACCGTAGTGAAATAGCTGTAAACCTTTTGTTCATGTACTCTTTAAACTCATCTACTTTCTTTATCCCTTCTAAGAACTTTTCCTAGGTTTCTGCCTGGTGTGTGTCTTCTCTGTGACCCTGCGCTGCCTTGGGAGAGCTGGGGCTTTGGAGAGCTTCTGTTTGCTTCCTTATCCTCCGGCATGGGTCTGTATTTATTTACATATGTATCTTTAAAAAGTCATAGGTTGCCCTCTCTCTTTTTTTCCCTCTTTTTTTTGAGATGTTACTACAAGTTGGGGACTAGAGAAGTGAGGAGTTTGTGGCTTATTTGGAGATTTTAGTAGGAAATTACCTCTCTGTATTTACTCCTTCTGTTACTTACTCTAAGTGATTTTGACTCTGTCCCTGTGCTTTGCTGAAAGACTTACCACTTCTGATTATAACAGCGTCCACAGATTCAGTCTTACAGCGCTCCTGGGCGCTAGCCCGTGCAGTTACTGCCCCCCCCCCCCCCCCCCCGCTTGTCTGCTCTCTGTGTGCGTGATGACAGGTGTGGCTGCTCTGCAGTGAGGTAGGGGAGGGGCATGGGGAGAGTGGGAGGCAATTGGGTGAGCAGTGTTACACACCCCCGGGAAGTTTAAAGGTAGATGAGAAGGAAACGTTGACATGGTGTTTGACTGTACTGGACTACTCTGTGTTGAGCTGGAGAGTTTTCAGAGGGTATTCCGTGGGGGCGAGGGTGAGATGGTAGAGAAGGGGGTTTGCTCTGTGACTGAGGAGAGCTGTGTGGTTGTCAGAACTCGCTGGTAGGGAGCACGGAGCAGCTGGGTGAGACGCGGAAGAGCCAAAGGCTTAGGCCCGGGAGGGTCGGGGAGTAACACTAGAGAAGACGGCGTGACTGCGAGGGAGCTCAGTACGGGGAATTTAAAAACTTCAGAGAAGTTCGTGTGTTTGGAAAAAGAAAAAGAAATGTGTTAATAATATCATCTCAGGAAGAAATATTGTCGTGGAGGTTTGAGGTGAAGAGACCAGTTAGAGAGCTGAGAGGAGGGAGAAAATCCCAACACCTATCAGAGCCAGTGAAAGAACAAATACACAAACGTAGCAACCTAATAAACACAGGAAACCATCAAAGAGCACAGTATAATCCCATGCTACTACATAAATCAAGAAACAAAACCCTAGACCGATAAGATGTCTGATGGGCACACAGATGAAATGTTCTGACCAGACGTTGCATGATTCCTAAGTAACTTCTTTGCCAGGGTCTGAGTGTGCATGCCGCCCTAAGTCCTCGGATCCCTCCCCCACGATGCTGCAGCTCACTTGCTCTCAGGGCTTCTTCCCGCGGCCTGCAGGCGTTCTTGCAGAGCCTGATCCAGTCCAGGTTCTTGGGTTAGGAACTTTTGCTGTCTCTCTCCCTGGGTTTGATGGTGGATCCAGCAGACAGATTTACTGGCACTGAATTGTCCACTGAGTCAGGATTATTATGCAACCAGACAGTGGGGTCCCTGCAGCTCACGCTCCTGGTGACTGTGGCCTGTGCGCTCGTAGCCAGGTCGCTCAGCTACTGTTGACTGTGGAAGGCTGCTCCAGAAGGAGTGTTTCTCCTTCTGCCTGCTGGCGTGAACCGCAGACAGCTCTTCCGGGCCGGCGCGTTTCTCAGGCCCTCCGTGGGCACGTGCCCTGCGCACTCTCTCCTCAGTGGTGTGATCCGTTCCTTCCGTATCACTTAGCCCACTTTCTTCCTCCTCTGTCAGGCCCCTGGTGCTTACCGGGTGGGCTCCACTCAGCCATTGCCGCCTCAAGCTGCTGTTTTCCGGACTGACGCTTTGTCCTGGAGAAGCTGAGTTGCTGACGCTTGCTGCAGTACCATTTTGGGACTGCGCCTCCCTGAGTTCTCAAAACTGTCTGTATGACCTTGAAACTTGAAGGATGGATCTGCCGAATATAGTGTTCCATTACTGGGCTGCGAAGCACGTGCAAGTTATTAATATCCTCCTGCTTAAGGTCGTTGCCAAGGTCTGATTTTTCACACGTCTGCCTCACGAGGGCAAGTGTTACCGCATGGGGCTCACGGTCCCCGCCTCACGAGGGCACATGTTATCCCACGGTGTACACGGTCCCTGCTGCAGACACTGGCATTCTCAGAGCTTGTCAAAAAGTGATGTGGGTTTTCAAAACATTTTTGAGGAAGTATCCAGACACAGGCATCCATAGTTGTATTGCACTACCTCCAGTACAAGGAATTTTAAAAATTACTTCTCTGCTAATTACAGCTATTGTGCTATAAAAAGAAAATACTGAAATTATAATTGTTCCATTAATTCTGGGTTTGGCATTTTGCATGTTCCATTTTTGGAACACTAGGTAAATACTACCGCTAGAACTAGTAAAAAGCAAGAGCCACATTCAGTTATCAGATTGATGGCAAAGGCGGTATTGCCTACAGATGAAATAACAGTGTTGTCCCTGCTGCCTTACCTGGTGCTGGTACCAATCCGTGTTTTAGTGGTCATTATTCCTAGAATCTGAAAAAGAAGATCCAAGTTCCGCAGCCAGACATGATCGAAATGTTCAACCAAGCCAGGCGTGGTGGCGCATGCCTGTAATCCCAGCACTCGGGAGGCTGAGGCAGGAGGATCATTGCGGGTTCGAGATGGGCCTGGGCTACAAAGTGAGCTCGAGGTCAGCCTGAACTGCATAGAGAGACCCTGTCTCAAAAAGACAAAAAAAAAAAAAAGTACCACCAGTTCATGGGAGGCATAGACAGAGCCGATGAAAACATTGATAAGTATCAGGTATTAATCTGTGGAAACAAATGGTATTCAGGCCCTCTTTTTTTCTGTTTTAAATTAGTCTTACAAAATGCTTGTCAGCTGCATAAAACATACGATGAGAAGCCAGTGGATTTTCTGGAGTTTTGTCTGTGTGGGTTCCTATTATCTGGGGACCCATCGTCATCCTCCAGGACCTGGCCAGAAAGAAAGACCTTCTCAGAAGACGGTATGATAATTTTTAGAGTACTTTTTTCTTTTTGTGCCCAGAGTCAAACTTGCGACCTCATACATGCCAGGCAGGCGCTGTGTCTCTGAGCTGTATCCCCGGCCCTAAGTTTTCTTCTTTGTGCTCTCCTGCATGTTTGGATTATTTTACAGTGAGCCTGTGTCTCATCCTCCCTTCTCCTCCCTTCCCCAAAGCTGGTTTTAAGAAGAAAGAGAAAAAAAAAAAGAAAAATACCTGTACTCCACTTAAAATTTGAGATAGTTGGTGACAACCTTCATCGTTACCTTTTGATGAGCCCAAGTGGTAGGCTTACACCTCTGACTGCGTCGTTTCGGTGCATACTAGGTGAGAGAGCGAGGTGCCCCGAGAGCTGTGCAAGTGAAGCAAGCGTTCTTACGCTGTGCCCTTTGCCAGAAGTTTCTTTAGGTCATTAAAAACTATTGAATGCTTACTTTATACTCAAACATTTATAAATAATGCAAACATCCTATAATATATATCTTAAAATCTTAGATTACATTTAAATGAACACTGCTTTAGAATTTGTCTTTTAATGATATCTTGGAACATGTCATGTATCTAATCTGCTTATGTATTTTGGTTCTTCATGACCTTGGGCAAGTTGTTTGAAGTACTGACTCTAATTTTTCCACCTGTAGAATGGCAATAACTATTCTGTAGAGTTAGTTTGGGAAATAACTTATTAATTTAGGATTATAAAATTATTTCACTTTTATTGGAGTATAATTAGGTGTTTGTGTAAGTGCAATGGTATTCTAATAAAAGTTAGATATGGTGCTATTTTCTTCATAGATGGCTTCATTTTATTTCCTTTTGTGGTGCTAGGGACCAAATGCAGGGCCTCACACTTGTACGCAAGCCCAGTCCCTACATCGCTTCCTTCTGCTTGTCCCGTTTTTGTCTTCTTAAACTTTATTATTGGGCCGATTGAACTTTTTTTTTTTTTTTTGTCTCTTTGAGACAAGAGTTCACTGTGCAGTTCAGGCTGGTCTTGAGCTCACTTTGTAGCCCAGGCTGCCCTCTAACTCTCAGCAGTCCTCCTGCCTCAGCCTCCCAAGTGCTGGGATTATAGGTGTGAGCCACTATGCTAGCATAGTTCTATACACATATTAACACCACAATTGTATTCAAGAATTCATCTAGCCTATTATGATAGATCAGTAAGGAGAAGTCTTAACATTTGTGTTACTAATCTAAAACTATGTTGAATTAGAAATGAGAACCTCCTAAGCACTTAGCACATGTGCAGCAGGTGACCTAATCCGTGTTTAGTCCTTGTGGATAAATGAATGAATGGTTTAAACTTCGGCTTCTACTGTTTGATACAAGAACCTTTTTGTTAGGTTCTTGGCAGGATTTTGAAATATGATTTTGTTCTAAACTTGGATGATCTCATCTACGGTTGCTTCTTTGGGTAGAGATAAATGAATATTATCGCTTAGATATTTGTATTTAATATTTAAGAGCAAATAATAAATATCAGTAATTTGTTGAGGTTACGTGTGTTTCCCATGGAAGTGTCCTTTAGGGTTCAGTGTAGGGCCACATGCAGGAACATGTCGGTAGTCCACTTTTGCCAGGGAGTAAGGGAGGAGTTCTTCTTCGGCGAACTCACGTGGTGCGGTGAAACCCTGTGTCCTGCTGCCCACTAGCAGTAAGCCGCCAGCTGCCGGCTGCTTTGTCAGTGTACTCTTCTCCGACAGTGCTCACCCCATGTGCTCCCTGGTACACATCCTTTCTGCTGAGTATAATAGGTTTCTAGCTTGAAAATTAAGACAAGCAGATTTACTGAGAATTTTATCTTAAATAAAACCAGTAAGATGGAAGAAGGCCTGAGGACTTCAGTTACTAGGGCCTGGCTTTGTTGAAAGCTAATTTGTTTACTGGGGATGTTTTTCCCCTTATTGCCAGGCTTAGAAATTTATTCCAGCAAGCAAAGGTAGTTTGATTGCTAGATAAATGGATTGTAGATAGCAAATATATATTTATCTGACACAGTCAAGAAACAAATGAGTCAGGTGTGGTGGCGCACGCCTGTAATCCCAGCACTCGGAAGGCTGAGGCAGGAGGATCGTTGCAAGTTTGAGACCAGCCAGGGCTACAAAGTGAGCTCAAGGCCAGCCTGAATTGCTTAGGGAGACCCTGTCTCAAAAAACAGAAACAAAAACATTACTAAGAAACAAATGGGCTTTTTAGTTACTAAAGTATAAAATATGCCTGATATTGCTGGTTGTTAACCGATTAGAATGCAAACAATTTTAATTAATTCTTTGGAGAACACAATGCAGTGTCTCTGGTCCAGATGCTGCGGCTCTCTTTTAAAGTCTTAGTGGCTTCGCATGAACTGATGTTTGTCCTGTGTGCTGTGGCTTCCAGTCCCACTCCTGTCCTTTGTTTCCAGACTCGGGAGCCCTTCAGCTGCTGATCCTTCTTTCCCCAGCGCTGTCGCCTGCGGTAGGGTGTGTCCTTTCTTCACCAGTAATTTGTTCAGCTTTGGTTTCTTAGTGTGTCTTGTTTAGTTTTGTTTCGTTAATAAATTCAACTCAAACTTAAGTGTCTTGAAAGAGTCGTACATAAAACCACCAGATTTCAAGTCCTTTATTTTACATGTTCTGTCCATCTTTTATGTCCTTATCGTAGCATTCGTATATTAATTCTCATTAAGTAGTTTTGAAATGTGTTATTCACTGCATGCTTTCTTAGTTAAAATGTAGGCTCCATGAGGTCAGGCACTGTGACCTCACTGTGAAGATAAAGCACTATTTCCTGCTTTATCTTCAATGCTCAACATGTAATGCTCAGTGTCTTTCTTTTCTTTGTCTTTTTGAAATGGTCTCACTGTGCAGTTCTGGCTGCCCTTGAGCTCACTTTGTAGCCCAGGCAGGTCTCGAACTTGCAACGACCCTCCTGCCTCAGCCTCCCCAGTGCTGGGATTTTACGGGTGTGCCCCACCACACCCGGCAATGCTAAATGCCTTTACTACTCAATATTTGACGTACAGCTGGCAGTTAATATGTACTTGGCAAACCAACTAGTGCTAAGATAGGATTATTTATTATTTCATTGCACAGATGTGTTGTTGATTGCGTGCGGTATTAACTAGATTTTTATCTAGCCTGGCTAAAAGCTTATGTAAATCTGGATTTTTCCTTTCAATTTTAAACAATGAACAATAAAAATAAAAATAAAAACAACTCAGTCTTTGTGTAAGATGTTGGAGCGAGGAATGCAGCTCATGGTGGACTGCTCACCTTGCGTGCTCAGGGCCCTGGGTTTGATTCCCAGCATCACACCAAACAGAGAGGAAACAATATAAAACGTCAGTGGTTCTCTAGGTGAGTACTTACAGCAGAGGGAAAAGTGCTTTCGGTTTGCTCGTACCCACTACCCTTCTCACGTTAAAATTAGGGAAATTAAATGGACCCTACAATAAAATGTTTTTCCATATACTTATTTAAGAAAACTGATGAACACAAATATAAAGCTGATTTCAAAAAAACTTTTTGCTCCTAATAGGAAAATGAGACTCAGAATTCCCCTATGGACAGGGTTCCCCGCCCTTGCGGAGCTCACCCTTCAGTCGGCAGAGACAGACCACGGCGTGATGATCATGCACATAAATACATCATTTGAGTCCTGTGTGTCCTGTGGAAGGAGAAAGTACACAAGTGAGAAGTAGAGACCCTTGACCTAGTGTGGACAGTAAGAAAGGGCTGGTTTTCCTTGAAGAAGGGACATCGAGAAGAGATCTGAAGGATGAGGAATTTACCGGGTAAAAGTTCCAGGCGCAGATGCGCAGAGGCCCTGAGGCAGGTAGAACATTTTTGAGGAACTAGTAAACAGCCATTGGAGCTGGGTCAGAGAAGGTTATCAGAAAGTGCTTCAGTTCAGAGCTGGAGAGGTAGGCAAAGACCGTATCATGCTAGGCCGCATTAAGAATTTCAGTCCTTAAAATGTGTTTACTGAGAGCCTGGCGAGGTGACTCATGCCTGTAATCCCAGCACTCTGGGAGCCTGTGACAGGAGGATCTCAAATTCTAGCCCACCCTGGGCAATTTAGTGAGACTTTGACCTAAAAAAGGGAGGGAAGCTGGCTGCGGTGACGCCTTGGGAGCAGGGAGCAGGAGGATCAGAATGAGTTAAGGACGGAGTGGGCTGCGTGGTGAGTTCAAAGCCAGCTGAAGTACCTAACGAGACCATGTTTAAAAAAACCACAACGAAAAACAAATGGGCTAGGGATATGACAGAATGAGAAGCCCTGGGTTCTCTCCTCAGTCCCTACCCACAGAGTTGATTTCTTGTCACCAGTTACAAACATAAAATCTAAATGCCCACCAATGGGGGCTGATGAAATAAATTAACATGTTGTTCTCACTATTCAGAAGCCCTGATAATATAAATTTTTTTGACAGTGTGATGATGTAAAGTAATACTATGTAGTTATAAAAACAAATGAGGAAATTTCCTGCTCAAAAAATAAGTATTAAAATTTCAAAAGGTAACTACCCAACTCAGCGTTATATGATTTGTCCTCTATGCATCACTGCTATTTTTTTTTTTTTGGTAGTACTGCGAATTGCACTCATGACTTCACACTTGCCAGGCAGGCTCTGTGCCACTGAGCTACATCCCCGGCCCAGCACTGCCGTTTATGTAGTTAATTAACTAGACAAATTATTTGAGCTCTCTAAAACTGTCTTGTCACCTGTAAAATAAAAATATATACCTAAAAATATACATGAAAGTACCTAAGAGAGCTGTCTGAGCTATTTAAGAGAGTGCCTAGATATACTGATCACTTACGACAGATTTATTACTTTAATGGAAATATCTTCTAAATAATACCACATATCAAAAAATAAAAAATAAAAAAAAATAAAAGTTTAAACTACAATCTAAAAGCAGTGCAGTTTAAACAGTCATTCAATTGGGCTGGGGATATAGCTCAGTGGAATAAGCGCTTGCCTAGCAAGCGCAGGGTCCTGAGTTCGATCCCCAGTACCGCAAAAAAAAAATAAAAAATAAAAAAAAATAATAATAAAAGTTTAATAATACCACATATCGAGAGTACCAAGGAGGTGAGACCATAGGGTTACTATGGTTGCCTCAGATAAATAGGACTATGGCTGATATTCGTGGTTTCTTTTTCTGCTTAAGTACTGGGTGGCTGAATCTAGGGTCTCACACATGTTAGGAACCTGCTCCACCAATGAACTACATCCCCACCCCTTAAAAATTGTTTTTTTACTTTAAAATGAAATATTATGTTCCCCAGGCTGGCCTGGAATATACAGTCCTGCCTCAGCTTCCGAAGTAGTTGGGGATATGGGCCTGGTGTATGCTGCCTTGCCCAGCTGATGCTTGCTTTTTGTTTGGGGGGGGGGGGTTTGTGGTGGTTGTTTGGTACCAAGGATCCCAGCAGGCCTTGTACATGTCGAGCATGTGCTCTACCACTGAACTACACTCCCATTACGGATAATTCTTGTTGCTTGCTTTCCATTTTGTTGCCTTGTTCTGTGGTACTGTGGATTGAACCCAGTGCCTCATGCATGCTAAGCAGGTCTTTTGCCACTGAGCCTGATCTCCAGGCTTCATTTTGTATATTTTGTAAATGTTGAGTTACAGGCATGTGTTTAACATCAGCAGCATCTGCTGTGGAAGTGTACCATCTTCCCTGACACTTAATTTGTAACTGCATCTTTTATTGGCAGGACTGGGCAGTCTGTCTACAAACCTTGATGCAGATAATCTTACTGCTTAATTCTCATTTCTCTGTAGTTATTTTTGCTTTCTTCTCTATATTTTGATTAGAATACTGTTTTGAAAGGCTTTGTGACTCAAGCTGCTAAGTTGTAGTGCATGGGAAAGGGCCTGCATTCTGAGACCATCTGCGAGAGCTGCATTGTCTGAAACAAAGGAGCGATCCGGCAGATGGCAGATGGCGAGGTCAAAAGATTGACTTTTGAGCTTGACTTAATGTGCTCGTGAGGCTGGAAGAAGAAACACAACTTACTTTTTCAACCAACCAAAGACCTCGGCGACAGGAAGAAGGTGCAGTCGTTGAGTCTGAATAACTACAAGGCGTCAGTGCCCAGCGGGTTTATCTCAGGGTTCTTAGTGCTGCTGGACGCGGCAACTTCATGAAACCTTCAGGGCCACCTTTAGTTTGTAGCTGTTTTTGAGTTTTAATCCTACATGGCAAATTTGTAAATAATTTAAAAAGACAATATAAAGAAGGAGCTTTAAAAGCAGTTTGAAGTGTTGTTTTAACTAAAGGGTTGTAAACTGCTACACTAAGGCAACACAGCACATTTCTTAATTTGGAATTGAATGAAGAAGGTTTCTGTCACAATCCGTGTCTTTTTATAATATACATTGAACTTAATTAAAAATATAGTTAAGCTTTTTGGAGTATGTGGGGGGGGTCCATTACATATGAAGTGTTTTGGGGTTTGGGGTGCAGTTTAGTACAAAGGCCCTGGGTTTAATCCTCAGTACAGAATGAGAAACAAAAACTAAAACTAAAACAACTACATTCTCAGCTTTCTCCCTGATGAGCAGACCATAGTACAATTTTGGCCAATAAAATGTAAGCAGATGCTGTTAGAGTGGGTTTTTAGGTGTCCTTTTCCCTTCCTCTATTTCTTAGTGCCCAAATCATGACATGAATGCCAGACCTGGTTGTCTCTTGGTGTATCTGATTCATTTCTGTATTCAGTGTACAGTATGCTATTTCCTAAAGGCTGTGCTGTTGAGTGGCACTGTGATATTTATGCAGCTAAAAAGAAATGAACAGAATAACTTTCAGCACAGGACAGTAAGTAAGACACTGCCATGTAAATACTACCTAGCCACACTAGTGAGCTTGACAGAGCAAAGTGCAGTACCCTAGAGACAGGGTATTGGTAAGTTACTAAGTTACCAAGCCTGGGCTTGAATTTATGATCCTCCTGCCTCAGCCTTCCAGAGCTCTTGGATTACAGGTGTGTGCTGCCATGCCAGTGACAATATAGTATTTTTATTTGGACATATTGATTGTTGTGTTTAACTTTTTAAGGGAGAAGAGGAAAATGAAAATGGTCAGGGACTAGTAGTATCTGCCTTGGCTATATATGTGAAAATGTTTTCTAAAATTTAACATGTACAAACCATAATTAAATTAGAAGATACTTTATTTGTTTTGTTGTAACTTTATTTCAGTAGGTCTTAATTTTTTCCCTAGTACTGGGAATTGAACCTAAGTGTTCTACCACTCACCTATATCTACAGCTTTTTTTCTTTTTTTTTTTTCTTTTTGGTGGTATCTTGGATTCAAGGCATAACTGTTACATTGAGCTGCATCCCTGGCCTTTTTTATTTTTTACTTTGAGAGAGGGTTTCGCTAAGTTGTACAGGCTGGGTTTAAACTTGTGATCCTCCTGTCTCAGCCTGGCAGAATGCTGGGACTCCATGTGCCACCGTGCCAGGCTCACAGCCCCAAATTTTAAAAATTCAACATTTTCATGGTTAAAAGTGTTCAGAGGATTTATATATAAACTGGAGGACATGTAGCACATTGATTGTAGATCTGATTGTTTTCAATTCTGATAAACTATGTTTAAATGACTCCTTAAGTAATTCTGAAACATGCATAATTCCTGCTTTTCAGTGAAGACGCCAGGTTGTGAGGGCAGTCTGACTGTCACATCTGTCACCTCGCTGATCTGGCTGGTCTGGCTGGCCAGGCAGGAGTCCCCTTCCCCCCTTCACGCTGAAGCTGCGTGCTCAGTGCAAGAGGACGACCTCCCCGACAGAGGAGGACGGGTCCTCGGCCCCGGGTATGCAGGTCGCTGTGCTGCCTGCTGCAGTCTCCAAACAAGCTCTCAAACGGCGACACTAGAGCTCCAAGAGATTAAGTTACTTATGAGGATCACACAGCGAATAAATCAGAACTGAGATTGAGTCAGGCCACACTTTCTATTCTATGGGACTGCTGCTTTATTAGATGCCTAGTTTAAATAGGGCATTGAAAGCTTATTAATTTACTGATTTTTTTCTACTTCATTAATTTATGCTTTTCATCTTTCTTTGAATTCCCACTTTTAAAAAAAGCTTTTATATTGGTGGCTTAAAGAATAAAAAGATATACCAATGTTATTATTTTCCTTGTCACTGAGTTCTGAATTTTTAATTATTATTTTTGTTATTCAATTCCAGATTTTTCAAATTGATGTGAGTTTAATATTATAGTTTTATTTTCCAGATGCAATTTTTAATGTTTTTTTGGGGGGGGATCTTTTTGAGACAAGGTGTCGCTATGTGGTTCAGGCTGGCCTAGAGCTCACTTTGTAGCCCAGGCTGGTCTCGAACTTGTAACAATCCTCCTGCCTCAGCCTCCCAAGTGCTGGGATTACAGGTGTGCACCACCACACCTGGCTATTTTTAATGATTTAAAAAAAAATCTTGATTTCTTATTTAATTGCATTGTGGCCAGAGAGTGTATAACCTGTATGTGTTCTCTTTGAAATTTGTTGCAGTAGCCTTGGTATGAGCAGTTATGTGGGCACATTTCATAAATTTGTGCTTTAAGAGATGTTTCAGACCTATAAGATCTATTAGACCAGGCTTGATTAAAATAGTTATATCTTCAAAATGTATTAATGTTGTAGTCTTTAAATTCCTCGTTTGCCTGTAATAAGCAGTTTGGTGAGCGGGCTGTCAGGAGCATGTGCTTTATTATTTACCTCATATTTAAATTTACATCACTGACGAAGGCATAAGAAATAGTTGATGAGTGTACAGTAGGTCTGCTGTGGAGGTCTGACCTGCGTGGTAGCGCATGCCGGCCCCGTAGCTGCAGAGGGAGGCAAAACAGTAGTTGTGGTTCAGCTCCTACTTGGAATTTTAAATTTATGTTTTCTTCATCATTGAAAAATTACAAACTCAGTATCGTATTCAAAGATAAAAAAACTAATCTCTCTTCTTCCACTTCCATTTTATTTCTAGATTCAGATGTTAGCATCTAAGGCAGGAACTTGTAGCCCTGATTTTTCAAGCCCCCATTATTTATGAGTGTTTCAAATTAATTTTATTTAATCCTCATTAAGGCTTTAACTTTGAAATAAATTTTTTAAAATCAAATGGAAGTAATTTTTTTTTTTTTACATCAAATCTAGTTTTAAAAATTTTTTTTGTTTTTGGTACTGGGAATTGAATTCACAACCTCACGCTTGCTGGGCCGGCGCTATGCCACTGAGCTACATCCCCAGCCCTGAAATGATTTTAAAATAGGAGAAAAATTACAAAAGTAGGGCAAAGAATCCCTCAGTATTTTTTACTCAGCCTCACCAGGTGTAAACGTTTTGTCACAGATGCTTTGTTCTCACCTCCTTTGTATGTTCAGATCAGGTGTTTCTCACGGAGTGTAAGTTACTGTTACTCTCCTCCTCAGTATATTAAAAAAAGGTACATGCAGAACGCCCTGCTTGCTAGCTGGAACATATGTATGTATGTATTTTGAGTTCGAGTCTCACTGTGTAGTTCAGTCTGCCCTTGAACTCACTAGATAGCTGAGGCAGGCCGCAAATTTGCAGTCCTCCAGCCTTAGCCTCCAGAGATCTGGGAATACAGGTGTGCACTCTACTCTCGGCTAAAACCCCGCTTCTAACTGATCAAAATCTAGACTGGAACCTTGAAATACCACCATTTATCCGGTCTGTGAACATTACTATCTTCTCCTCCTTTTTTTTTTTTTTTTTTTTTTTTTTTTTTTTTTTGCGGTACTGGGGATTGAACTCAGGACCCTGCACTTGCTAGGCAAGCGCTTATTCCACTGAGCTATATCCCCAGCCCCTCTCCTTTTTTTTTTTTTTAGCACAGGGACTCGAACTCAGGACCTTGGACTTTCCAGGCAGGTGCTGTGCCGCTGATCTATATTCTGGTCCTGTATTATCTTCTATTACTGAAATAATGGTCCTCACAACAATTATGTTTTCTAATCCAGAGATCATTTAGGTCACACATTAAACTTAGTTTTCTTACATTTTAGTCTTTTAAAATCTGAAACGCTTCTCAGTCCTCTTTCACTTCCATAACCCTTAATGTTTTTGTGTGTTTCTTTGGTTTTGTGGTGCTGGGAGCAGTCCCAGGCCCCCGTCCATGCCAGGTAAGCGCTCCTCCAGAGGGACTCTGACCCCAGTCCAAGCATTAGCGCTTTTGTTACTTCGTAGAATGCCCTGATGTTTCCTTCTTAGATTTAGATTTTGCATTTTGGCCAGAAAACCTCAGAAATGATGTTCTGTCCATCTTAGTGCACTTGAAGAGACAGAGTGGGTCTGTGCCGTTATTGGTGATCCTTGGTGTCTGTGTCAGGATTCTTCACTGGGAAGTTTGCATATTTAATAGGTATTTTGCGGGGAGATAATTTCAAGGCTATGTGAATATATTGTTTTCACCAACCGCTTTTTAACATTTATTGATTCTTGCCTTATTGGTTATTACAATAGTTATAAAATGAAGGTTTCCGTAACTGTATCTCTTTATATTCCCATCGGTAGAGGCCTTCTCCTTGTCTTCCGTGTCCCCAGCCACCTCAGGGTTTATTTTTGTCATTGGGTTTATAATCTGTAGCTAGAATATATGTTATTTGCTGGGCGTGGTGGCCACGCCTGTAATCCCAGCACCTGGGAGGGTGAGGCAGGAGGATCATTGCGAGTTCTAAGACCAGCCTGGGCTACAAAGTGAGCTCGAGGCCAGCCTGAACTGCAGAGCGAGACCCTGTCTCAAAAAGACAAAGAAAAAAGTATATGTTAATGCTCAGCTGCCCAAAATTGTCTGCTCATAGGTCCCTAAATGTAGCTCCTGTGTACTTTTGATATTTTGGTCATTTTTTTAAAAAATCTTTAGGAATAATAAGGTGTCCTAGGTTTATCTTATACATTGCTTGTCTTGGCCTAAAATCAGCTATTTCTCCAAGAAGGTCTGGATTATCTAAAGGGCATAGGATACTATTTGAAAGTTTAGGCTCTGCCACTTGATCAAACTCTTTAACTGCTTTAAAATCCCGTGTTTACTTTGAAAATGGGAATTAAAATGGTACATATCTTATAGGTTGGCTGTGAGGATGAAACAGTTTACCTAGAGCGAAATCCATGTTACCTGTTAAATATGATGTGAATGTTGCCTACTGTGATTACATTGTTATTCCCTCTTTTCTCCTTCAACAGGATGTTCTTTTAAAGAATTATTGAAGACGAAGTTTTTATTTTTGTTTGTTTTTAATGGCTTTTCAGAATCTTAAATAGAATACAGTTTGACATGATGACAAAAAATGTAAGTACTTACAAAATTTTAAATTTTTTTTTTAAATAAGCTGTGCTTTTTCCCATACATAACTGTTTTGGTTAATCAGGCTCAATGTGTTGGTGTGGATGTACAATTGTTGTTTATGTAGAGTGGGAGATAAATTTCAGTGCTATTAATTACAGTACTTTAATGGACAGGACTGTATTCTTGTAAATTATCACCAACTTGTTCCTTCTCAAAGCTGCAAAATGGCCATCTCCAGAGTTTCCCGCTGCCTCCTCTTTTGGGTGCTGCAATGAATTAGTTGTGATATTGGCGAGGGACCTTACGGAGCAGGTCACTGCCCTCTTCAGCGTAGTCTTTTCCTTTGTACTCACTCAGGGCAGTGTGTATTTTCAGATGTCATTCAGAAGAAGCCTGTTACCTCCCCTGAGGTGGTTCCCGCAGGAACACTAGCTAGACTTTGGGCGGTTTGGAGAAGTGAGTCCATTTTGACCCTCTGCTTGAGGATATAATTTCTGGATCTTCTTCAAGCATTTGTTTTCACTTACAGTGAAGGATTATGCCATAAAAGAGTGTAAAATATGGGAACCTAATCTATTACAATATACTGTTTACAGGTTATTGTATGGGAATGTTTGATTGGAAAGCTAAAAAGCGGATTATTATGAAGATGCAGGGATGAGTCAGGGAACTGAGAGTAGGAATTTCACAGGCCCTGTGACGGATTGTGTCCACGTCTCCTCAGGGCCTCATGTGGTCATAGGCGGAGCTTTCTGGCAGTGGCTGCGTTGAGAGCATGGTGCCTCGTTGATGCATGCTGCGAGGTCAGGATGAAGGCTGCCCCACCCTGGGTGTGGGTGCTACCTGCCCAAGGGTGGCAGCCTGGGCAGAACGTGGGCGGGCAGGCGGGAGAGGTCTGCTGCTGTTGCTGCCTGTTGCTTACCTCTGCTGCTGCCTTTGTTTTGCTTCACTGTTCTGCCTGCTGCAGACTGCGTCTCTGCCGTGCCGCTCTGCCGTGGAGCCAACTGACCGAACTGAAACCTCCCCAAACTGTGGGCTACAATAAACCTTCCCTCTTTTAACTTTTGGGGGTTGGATATTTTGTCTCAGCGGTGAGAAAAGTAACTAAGACAGGGCCACAGAAAGACCATCAGGAATTGAAGCAGTATTTGGTTTCCGTATCTCACCTCGCTCTGCTCGTTGCTGTGCACCGGCTTCCTTTCTCTGGCTCCCCTTTCCTCTGCAGATCAACCTCCTTAGTTCCCTTGGTGCCCTCTCGGTTTCTCTGTCTGCCTGGTAGGGGACCAGCCATTCAGAGGTGTGAAGGAAGCAGGGCAGCCGCACAGCTGCAGTCTCGGCTTCCTTGGGGAGCACCTCTGATAGCTGGTTTGGTTAAATGTGACCGGGAGAAGCAGGTGTCACGTTGCAGAGAGTGGCTGCCTGTGGCCACAACAGTGGGTGAGGAGGCGTGATGAAAGACTCCCTGTGAGTCACAGAGCTCTAAATAGCACCCACTTTACACTAAAGAATAACATTAAGGAAAAAGGCTTTGTAAACATTATAGTACTCCCCTTCCTTGTGGTTTTGCTGTCCACAGTTTGGTAGTTACCTAAATTCAACCACAGTCCAGAAATAATTAAACGGAAAACTCCAGAAATAAGCAATTCGTGAATTTTAAATTGTGTCTCGTTCAGAATGGTGTGCTGAAGTCTTGCACCGCGCGCCTGGTACACAGTCATCCTGCGGTCAGCTTACCCGCGCCGTTTGCCACCGACCTCGAGTTAGGTAGCCACACTGACCGTCAGGTAGCGACGGCCCCGAAGTGCGGCATAGCAGTGCTGGTGATTCAGATGTGCCAGGCTGTTTGAACTGAAAAGGTAGAGGCAGAGTAAGGGGAAAAAACAGTAAGACACTGAGCAAGACGGCAGCCACACTCACATAACTGCCAGAGTGTATTGTGGAAGCTGCTCTGCTATTAGTTATTGTTAATGTCTCACCTTGCCTAATTCACAAGTCCCTGCCCGTATGTGCATAGGAGAAACACACACAGCTTCGGCACTGTCTGTGGTTTCAAGTCTCCACCGGGGTCTTAGAATGTACCCTGTGAGTGAAAGGGGACTGCTGCGTCTATTTTCTTATTCTGGGGCATGGTTCAGAACTGTTGAACACACTTTTAACCTTCATTAGTAACTATACTCAGATACAGATTTTCTTTCATTCTCATTTACCAGCAGTCGTCAGGATTTGTTGTGTAATTAGGATACAGCACCAAGCGAAAGGTGAAAGGCTTCTCAGTATCGGGCTTGTGTAACTGTGTGATAGCCATGCTGAGCAAGAAGAGGAGCTCTCGGAGAGGCACCAGATCTTGTGGCAAACTCAGAAATTCTGTTTTGAACATATTAAAGTTGAGGAACGAAGAACATCTAGGGGGGGATACTGAGTAGGCTGTTGGATAAAAAACCCTGGTGCTCAGAGGGGCACTTAGAAATTCAGAGGCGTCATATTAAGATTATTTTAAAGTAGCGAGACCGCATCTGATTACATAGTGTGTGCACGGTGGAGAATACTTCCGACCCAGGTCTGAGCGTGGGGACTCTCCAAGGTAAACACAGGGAGAGGAGAAGTAGCAAAGGAAATACAAAGAATGGAAAATACAGTGGGAAGAAATCAGTGTTGTCCTGATGATTTAGAAGCCCACTGAGGGCTGGGGATATAGCTCAGCTGTGCAGCGCCTGCCTGGCAAGCACAAGGTCCTGAGTTCGATTCCCAGTACCCCCACCACCACCAAAAGCGCACTGGAAAAAAAAGAAAAAAAAAAGAAGCCCACTGGAAAAAGTTTCAAAAAGGACCTGATCATTTGTGTCCTGTGTTGGTGACAAAGGAATGACTCTCAGGTACGGAAGATACTACTTTCTTACGGAGACTCAAATATTTAATTTTTGATTTCTGGTTTTCACTTCACATTTCTCTGAGAACAGTTTTTGCAAGGAGTAACTTTTGCCTTATCCATGCTATACTAGGCTTAGTATGGTTGGAAATGATAAAAACCTTACTTAAAACAGTTTAAGGAGCCAGGCGTAACGTATGCCTGTAATCCCAGCTACTCAGAAAAATGAGGCAGGAGGATTGTGAGTTCAGGGCCAGTCTAGGCCACATAGCAAGACTGGCTGAAAACAAAAAAACGGCTCAAAGGAAAAAGTAAAATGTATAGATTTATATAATTGAAAAACTTAGCCTGCTGTGGTTTCAAATATACCTGAATTCACTGGGGCGTGAAATGATGGTGTGAAGGCGCTTCCATGTTTTGGCTCCCTGCACAGGGACATGTGGGCCTCCATGGCCCTTCCACTTAGCTTAGAAGAAGACAGGGAGCTTTTGCAGTGTGTCCGCTTTAGATTCCATGGAGGACTTTGGCTGCGCCTGCTTGGCTCACACACTTTGACAATAGAGAGGGACGTGGCCAGGCCTGGGCCGACGAGCCCCTTCTTGCCGCTGTGCACAGTTCAGCCCGAGTGTTAGCATTCTTACCAAAACTATTGGGCCGTGGGGTGGGTCATGTTGTAGAGATGAGGAGCTGGCAGCATATTCCTTGTATACAGGGTAAAATGGTTACAAATAGTATGTAGTATCTGGTGATAGTCTTCTAAATAAAAAATATAGGTGTGTTCTAACGTAAGCTCACCTAAGTATACAAAGAGAGTTTAAAATGTAGTAAAGTTTTTTTGTTTTGTCAGTGAAACTTTTTTTAACATGAACTATAAAATCATTACAAAAAATAGCAGATACAGAAAAAGAAAAAAAAAAAGTTAATCAGGCATCATGGTCCATGCTGTAATCTGGGAGGTACAAGGGTCACATGTTTAAGCCCACCCTGGGCCCCTTGGTGACAGCCTGTCTCAAGAAAAAAAAGCTGGGATATACCTCAGTAGGAGGGTCCAGGCTCAATTCCTAGTATCCCTGCTAGCCCCCATTAGCCTAGAGATTATTACCAAAAATTTTTTGGAAAAAAATCTAGTGTATCCACTATATAACTTTTTCACTATTTATGTATATCTTATAATGTCATGGTATATACTTTTTTTTCTTTTTGAGGCAGGGTCTTGGTATGCAATTCAGGCTGGCCTTGAGCTTACTTTGTAGCTCAGGCTGATCGCAAACTCGCGGTGATCCTTCTGCCTCAGCCTCCTGAGTGCTGGGATTACACGGGTGTGCCACCACACCCGGCAGTTCTTTTTGTTGTTGTTGTTTGTTTGTTTGTTTTGAATAGTATATACTTTAAATGTATACAATAATTTATTTTTTTTAATTTGAAAAGGGAATACCTAAATAGAAGACTTTTTGTTGGGCCTGATTAAGCAAAAAATGTGTCATGAAATATGAGTATACTTTTTTCATGTGCAGTGAAAGATACGTCCTTTTTCAATAGAATAATGAATAGTTAATGCCTTTAGATACCTTTCCTAGTCAACATTTTTAACTTCAAATAACGTACTTTTCTTTCAGGCTTTAAACTACAAAATATTTATGAGACTGAAATGGATACATACTTCATTTTGATAGTATTTATATAAGCTTTAAATAAACACCTGTCTTCCCTATAGAGACCTAAGTTAGCCATATAATATTGATTCTGAGTTGACCTTTACCTAAGGTTCTAGGGTATAATTTGTTGCTTACTAAGGTGCGCTTGTACAGCTGCTTAAAGTTTGTGAATCTGTTTGCTGCTTCACTCTGCAGAAGTTGGATGTGAGGAGCAGGTGTGTAAGCATAACAGTAACCCAGTAACGGTTCACTCTCTGCTGTGAGCATGTGGTTTCAGTTGAGGTTTTTTGCTGTTATTGTCATATATTAACAAAAGATGTGAATGATCTTTTTGAAGTTATCCTGTGTATGAAATGGTCACGTTCCATCAAGCATGGAGCAAATGTATTAAAGGCTGTTGTTGCCTTTGCTGCTTTCTTTTTGAAGTAGAATGTAGACTTTTGTCTTCTCTGCCTTTTATAGCAGAGTAATTTAGAGAGGGGAGCATTTGCTCGATTGATTGAGGTGCTGTGAATTGAATCCAGGACCTTGACACTGAGCTACATCCTCAGCCCTTGTCAGTTTTTATTTTGAGACAGGATTTTGCTAAGTCGCTAAGCTGCCTGGGTCTGGCTCATACTTGTGATCCTGCGGCTTCAGCCTCTGGGAGTGCCTGGTGTGCACCATCATGCCTGGCTTAAAAAAGGGGAAACATTTTAGTAATGACAATATACTCTTCAACAAATGTTCCACAAATTGAGTATTTGACATTAGCATTTGTCAGCGGTTTTGGAGTCATAATGTGTGGTTATTTGTTGCAAATTTTGTTGAAGAGGGAACACATAACTGATACTGTACTTAGAAAAAGCTGTTTCTGCATCATTATCTATATAGACTAATAAGCTAATTTCTAGATATTTTAGTCTCAGCTATTGCCATAAAAATTTGTTGATAGTAGGTTCCATTTATCTAATATCTATTGCATCAGAATTAATTCTATTACGAGTGATATCTAGAAACATTTCTGGTGATACACCTCTCCGCAAAAAGCAACAGCTTTTAGTAGAGCATTTGACCACACAATGAAATAATTAGCTCTTATATTCTGAAATTGTGAAGTATCAAATGAGTGCTTATGAAGCATAAATAATACAAAAACATTGAGGTTTTTAAAAAATACCTATGCAGAGATAGGAAGTTTTACAGCTTTGTGTGCTTTCAAGTCTTTTCAGATGACTGGAGCGCTGAAGTACAGCACAGGGACAGTGGTTTAAAATCCTTTGTTATGGGGGCTGGGGATATAGCTCAGTGGAATAAGCGCTTGCCTAGCAAGTGCAGGGTCCTGAGTTCGATCCCCAGTACCGCAAAAAAAAAATAAATAAATAAAATAAAATAAAATCCTTTGTTATGCACTTGGGATCCGCTGTGAGAATGTTTTCGTTTTGCTTGTTCTGGGATCGGGTGCCTGCCTTGTGCTCGCTCCCCTGCTGCGGTGCTCCCTGTTCCTGGTGGATCTTCAGTCTCCCACACAGACCTCTGTGTGAAGATAGTAGTTATGTCACTTAGCTTGGTTATGGTGATCATGTCACGGAGTAAACATGTATCAAATCATCCACTCATATACCTTAAGCATGTATCGTTTTTATATGTCTGTGATTCCTTAGGAACACCAGTTTTTAAAAATCCTTTTAGTGTGGTAGTACCCTGAGTGTCTGAGATACTAAATTAGAAACTTGTTATTTTACAAACTAGTGATATGTGAAGATTACAAATCTTTACACTGGGTAAAACAGTCTCATAGTAATAACAGGGCCATTTAATGTGATTGGTCGTGTGCCACATTTTGAGAAGTGGAGGTGTGCTTTCCCTCTAGGTATTAAAACTAGCAAAGTTTTAATACTTCATTTATAACAGCACCATAGTCACTTGTGATGCCAAGTAGGCCTATAGATATTATGTTAAATGAAATAAATGGTCTCAAAGTGAATATAAAAACATATCTATTAAAAGTCCCTGAGATACAATACTAACTAGTGATGAATGCTAATATAGATTAGCATATATGCTAAGTACCATTCTGTATACTCTGAGTTATTGCAGTTAATCTGCATGGCAGTCTGAATTGGTAAGTACTGGTGTAATCTAACATGCAGATGAAGAAATGGTGTGATGTGACCGAGGCCCCACACCTTCATGAACTAGAGTGTGAACCCAACAGTTGGTTCATTGTAGCATCGTGGTGTTGTTGGTCCTTATTTGGTTCCTTACATGTCATAGTGTCTGTCAGAAAGCATTGTAGATGATGATTAAGAGCATTAAAAATTAATAGCATTGAATAAGGGTGGACATTTTTATTTTTTGTGTTACTGGAGATTAAACTCAGGGCTTCACACATGCTAAGCAAGTACTCTGTCCCTGACCTGCAGCCCCAGCTCTGAAGATGGGAGAGGGGTGTGTGTGTGTGTGTGTGTGTGTGTGTGTGTGTGTGTAGTGCTGGGAATTAAACAGGCCCTTGTGCATACTAGGCAGCCACCTGGTTTTACTTTTTTTTTTTTTTTAAAGAAAAAGTCTCCCTGTATAGTTCAGGCTGGCCTGAACTTACAGTGTAGCCCTGGCAGTCCTCTTGCCTCAGCCTCCTGAGTGCTAGGGCTACAGGTGTGCACCACCATGCCTGGCTCCTTTTTTTTAAATTTTGAGGAAAGGGTCTCACTAAATTTCCTGGGCTCATTAGGAACTTGTGATCTTGTGATCTTCCTGCTGCAGCCTATAAAGTAGCTGGGATTACGGGTGTATGCCACCAGGCCCAGCTTAATTAATTTACCTTTTCTTTTGTACTTGGAATCAAACTCAGGACCTCACATTTGCCAGACAGGCACTGTACCATTGAGCTATAATCCTGGCCCAATTAATTAACTTTTATGTGCCTATGTATAATGTTAGATATGGGCCTCTGATGGAAAGTATAAACTACCTTATGACATGAGCCCATAAAATTTAAGATACTATTTTTAATTTTTAAAACTATTTTATTCAGGTTGGTTTGACCTCCACAAATACAGAACTAAGAGGATTTATAGATCAGAATCTCAGTCCAACAAAAGGTAAGCATTAAGTAAAATTTTTTGAATTTTGTATTATCTCATTTGTTTTATAAAATATGCAGCTACAAGAATTACTTTATGTATAACATTAATTTGTTGTCATCTACCACATAACTCACGTTGTATAAACATCAGTTACTGCTGAGATACGAAGCGGTTTTGTGTGATTTTTTTAATATCTCTTTCCCTAGAGGTCACTAAGATCTTTTATCAGTGATCTTATTACAAATGAAAATATTCAGTTTACTTTTCTTATAATTTTCTTGTTTCAGAGTCCTACTTTGATATGGTTTAACTTGTAAGGAACTGTATTAAAGAAAAATTATATACTTGTATATTTTCTCTATATTTTCAGATGTTATGCTTGGTTATGGTATACTAAGTGAGGCCACATATATAATTGCTCTGTATTGCTTGTTAGTTTTTTTAAAAGGAATTTTGAGTCTGTATTCATAAAAGATTTTTTGTTGTGTTTTTTGTTTTTGTTGTTGTTGTTTTTGAGACGGGGTCTTGCTATGTATTCCACGCTGGCTTGAACTCGCTGTGTAACTCAGGCTGGCCTTGAACTAATAGTAATTCCCCTACCTCAAGCTCCCTAATGCTGGGATTATAGGCACCACATCTAGCTATAAAAGAATTTTTTGGGGGAAGTGGTCTTTTTGAGACAGGTTCTTACTGTGCAGTTCAAGCTGGCCTTCAACTCATTTTATAGCCCAGGCAGGGCTTAAACTCACAGCAATCCTCCTGCCTCAGCCTCCCAATTGCTGGGATTATAGGGGTGCACCATCCTGCTCTGAATCTTTAAGGTTTTATAAAAGTTTGGATCTACATTGAATACATATGTTCTATTTTTAAATTTTGTCTTTTTGAGACAGGGTCTCACTATGCAGTTCAGGCTGGCCTTGAGCTCACTTGGTAGCCCAGGCTGGTCTTGAACTCGCAAACGATCCTCCTGCCTCAGCCTCCTGAGTGCTGGGATTATAGGCGTGTGCCACCACGCCTGGCACATGTTCTATATAGTGGCACCTCGGTTCACATACCTCCAGTTGCGATCAAGTTGGATGAGAATGGAATCAAATTCTGTGATTAGGTCCGGTGTTGGCCTTATGGGGAAACTTGATTCAGTTCTTTTCCAGCTCAGTTTGCAACTAGAACTGTGAAGAGAATGGAGTTCGTGAATCAAGGTAGCACTGTGTGTGTGTGTGTGTGTGTGGTGTGTGTGTGTG
>PVLD010000293.1:145410-318686 GCA_004027595.1 Dinomys branickii | reverse complement strand
TAGCCAACCTTATCAAAAAAAGAAGGGAAAGATCTCAAATTCATGCAATAAGGAGTGAAAAGAATGAAGTCAATACAGATCCAAAAGAAATAAAAAAGATCATTAATACCTACTTTGAAAATCTGTATTCCCATAGGATAGAAAATACAGAAGAAATGGACAGATTCCTAGAAAGGTACAAATTGCCAAAATTGAATCAGGAAGATGTAAAAATCCTGAACAACCCAATATCAATTAATGAGATTGAAAACGTCATTAAAAATTTACCAACAAAGAAAAGCCCAGGCCCTGATGGATTCACAGCAGAATTCTATAAAACATTTAGAGAAGATCTAATGCAAACACTCCTCAAACTCTTCAATGAAATCGAAAAGGAAGTAACTCTCCCCAAAACATTTCTGGAGGCAAGTAATATACTGATACCAAAACCAGAGAGAGACCCAACCAAGAAAGAGAGCTACAGGCCAATCTCGCTAATGAACATAGATGCAAAGATACTCAACAAAACACTGGCAAATAGATTACAGCGAATCATATGGAAAATTATACACCACGACCAGTTAGGATTCATTCCAGGAATGCAGGGATGGTTCAATATTCGCAAATCAATTAATGTAATACACTATATTAATACAGTCAAAGACAAAAACCACATGATCATCTCAATAGATGCAGAGAAGGCTTTCGATAAAGTTCAACATATATTCATGTTAAAAGCCTTGGAAAAAATAGGAATAGATGGCCTCTACCTCAATCTGATCAAAGCCATCTACAACAAACCAACAGCCAACATCATACTAAATGGACATAAACTGAAAACTTTCACTTCAAAGTCAGGAGCAAGACAAGGATGTCCATTGTCACCACTCCTGTTGAACATGGTTCTGGAAGCACTAGCCAGAGCAATCAGACAAGAGAGAGAAATAAAAGGAATAAGGATAGGAAAGGAAGAAGTCAAACTATCACTATTTGCAGATGACATGATACTATACATGGAGGACCCCAAAAACTCCACAAGAAAACTCCTGGAATTAATTGACAAATTCAGGAGAGTAGCTGGATACAAAGTCAACACCCAAAAATCAATAGTATTCCTATACACGAACAACAAACAGACTGAGAGAGAAATTGAAGAAACCATACCCTTTACAATAGCAACCAAGAAATTGAAATACTTAGGAATCAATCTAACAAAGAATGTGAAAGATTTATTCAGTGAAAACTACAATACTCTGAAAAAGGAGATTGGAGAGGATTTCAATAAATGGAAAAACATACCCTGCTCATGGTTAGGAAGAACTAACATTGTAAAAATGGCCATACTACCAAAACTGTTGTACAGATTCAATGCAATTCCCATCAAACTACCTTTAACATACCTCACAGATCTAGAGAAAATATGCCTCAAATTCATCTGGAACCAGAAGAGACCTAGAATAGCAAAAGCAATCCTGGGCAATAAGGACAAGTCAGGTGGAATCACAATCCCTGACCTGAAATTATACTACAAAGCAACTGTAATAAAATCAACCTGGTACTGGCTAAAAAACAGATCTGAGGATCAATGGAACAGACTGGAAGATGCAACCACAACAAAAAACCCACTCAGCTACCTAATATTTGACATAGGGGTCAACCAAACACAGTGGAAAAAAGAAGGCCTGTTTAATAAATGGTGCTGGAAAAACTGGCTTGCCTCTTGCCGAAAACTGAAAATAGACCCCAGTCTATCACTATGCACCAAACTCAGGTCAAAATGGATCATAGACCTCAACATTAAAACAGAAACTCTAAACCTATTGGAAGAGAAAGTAGGTAAAAATCTTGAAGACATAGGAGTAGGCAGAGACTTCATGAACAAAAATGAAGCTGCAAGGGAAACACTTCAAAGAATCAATAATTGGGACCTCATCCCACTGAAAAGTTTTTGCACATCTAAAGAAATCACCAGCAAAGTAAAAAGAAAACCCACAAATTGGGAAAAAATCCTAGCTGGCTGTTCCTCAGACAAAGGTCTTCTGTCTAGAACATACAAAGAATTAAAAAACATGTACCTGTCCAAATTCAAAGACCCAATCCAGAAATGGGCATCTGAGTTGAATACACACTTCTCAGATAAAGAAATACAAATGGCAAATAAATATATAAGAAAATGTTCCACATCCTTAGTCATTCGAGAAATGAAAATAAAAACAACATCGAGATTTCATCTCACCCCAGTAAGACCAGCCAGTATGAAAAAGTCATCCAATAACAGATGCTGGCAAGGCTGTGGAGAAGTAGGGACTCTATTACGCTGCTGGTGGTAATGCAGACTGGTGCAACCACTGTGGAGAGCCGTTTTGAGATTTCTCAGCAAACTAGGTCTAGTGGTTCCATTCAAACCAGCTATTCCTCTTCTGGGTATTTTCCCAGAAGATCTGAAAACATCATATCACTCTGATATATGTGCACCCATGTTTATAGCAACGCAATTTGTAATAGCTAAAATGTGGAAACAACCCAAGTGTCCATCCACAGAAGACTGGATTAAAAAACTGTGGCATTTTTATATAATGGAATATTATTCAGCTATAAAGAAAGACAGTTTGGGGGACTTTGTAGGCAAGTGGTCAAAACTGGAGTCCATACTCATAAGTGAAATAAATCACCGGTACATGTGTAGGCAACGTATTGTATCACTGGTGTAAGAACCTGAGGGTGGGAATATAAACTAAGAGACATGAAGGAAATCTGTTCAAAAACAAAGAACAGATGGGACGAGGGAAAGGAGAAAAGAAAGAGACAAAAATGTATGTATGTATATATGA
Source organism: Dinomys branickii (assembly GCA_004027595.1). NCBI lineage: Eukaryota > Metazoa > Chordata > Mammalia > Rodentia > Dinomyidae > Dinomys > Dinomys branickii. The sequence goes on along the minus strand of PVLD010000293.1, from coordinate 315,876 downwards.
ATATACATATATGCAGGAGGGCTAACATGGTTCTACTATTGTATTATATCACGTAATGCTAAGGAATAATTGATCATGGGTTATTTGATTAATCTTGTATGTCTGTACATGTTATCCTGAACACACAGTTTGAAGATATCAATATGCAAAGCAGCAACTATTGGTGCTTTTTTTTTTGTCTTTGGTTTTTTGTTTTTTGTGTTTTTCTGTTGTTGAGAGTTTTAATTGTCTGACCAATTTTGCATGTCTGTATCTGGGTTCATATATATACACTTCGAAGATATCAATAGGTAAAGCAACAACCACTGTTGAGTCCATGTCACCTTGTCTGTAGATCAGTTTTGATTGTACTATTTTTTATGCTAAAAAAAATATATATATATATACCCTTAAAAATAGAGGTCTGTACCAGATGAGTTCAGAAGTCAGAAGAGAGGGAAGGATGGGAAAAATTTGCTTAGCGGGTGAAGTAGTAGACAGGAGCGACAAGTTCTGGTGTGCCACTTCATAGTAGGGCGACTAAAGATAGACACCCACTGTGGACTGTGTATCTCAGCAAGCTAGTAGATAGGATTCTGAATGCTTTCGCCATTAAGAAGTGACCAATGCTTGAGGAAATAGATGTGTTTAGCCTGATTATACAATGTATAAGTGTATCAAAGCATCATAACTTACATCAATTTTTGTTTTTATATATTAAAGAAAAGATATATTTAATTTCTTTAAAAGAATTTGGATGACTAGCCAAAATCCACCTGTTTTAAATAACAACCTGTTATTCAGATAAAATTCATAATAACTTGTCCAAACTCTGCCACTAAACTCAGTTAAAAGGTCACACATCTGGAAATTCATTCACCCAACCAACATTTAAGTCAGGGCCCACTCCAGGCAGTATTTTCTCGTTATCTGTCAGGCCATCCTGCGAAGAGCCTACCATTTCCCTCATTTTACAGGTGGGGAAACTAAGGCTTGGGGGAGATGCATAAATTAATGCAATACAGAGAGTAGCTAAAGTCCAACGCCAAAGCGCGGCTCTCTCTGAGGTCTGGATTATGAGTCTACAGTTTCTAACTGCAGCTGGTGGGAGGTGGAGGGGGCAGGCGGTGGGGAAGAATGCAAAAACGAGTATCAAAGCAAAGAGAAAAATCGCTACCAGAGGAAAACCATGATAAAAGAGTTCGCCTTTGAAAACATTTGTCTATTTCTCCTTCAATGTGAAGCCGTAATGGTAAAATCTGAAAATCAATGGAATGCACTTGCTCGATGGTAAAGAAAATGTAACTTACTTTATCTATCCTGCACTCTGGTTTCTAAGTGAGTGGGCCTGGGGAGCAGCTCAATAAAGCAATCCCTGCAGTTCACTCTGTAAAGGTGGGCGGGTATTTATCCACCCCTCCTGGGACAGGAGACCCAAGCAGTACAGCTCCTCGCTCCTCACCTCCGGTGATGTCCCGCTGTCCCACCGCCTCGCCTTCTCCTCGCAGCTGGACTGGGGAGCCCAGCAGCACCGACGCAAATCAGGAAGCAAGTAAAATCCAACTTCCATCGTCTGCATCTCCCGCCCAGTCACCTTCTCCTCGCTCTGTCAGGGCGCAGACACTCCCTATTTACCTTGGTCCCAGGAAATTCATTCAGATGGAGGCATCCGTGGTGCATTTGAGCACGATGTCTCAGCAAAACACTTTCCTCAGTAGTCCTTCGCTCTCTGGTGTAAAGGTGAGGGATTATTCAGCATCACAGAACCCAGAAAATGGCCTTTAAAATATTTCTGCTAAGCAGTTTGAAAAGACGGCTTTGATATAATGTTCTAGTAACCCACAGACCAACCCTGCTGGAGACAGGTCTTCAGGGTGACAATTCCAGGATTACTCATTCCTCCCAGTTCTTCCTAACATCTGCCTAAATCTGCAAATAACACTGCTCCTCTCCACGGCCCCATCTTACCCATCCACGTAGACAGACAGACAGGGAGACAGACACGTACACACACATACTCTCTCTATGTGTGTTGTAAGACCCTCAGACTGTCCTGCTCCAAATCGAAGGCATGTAATTAAATTTCTACTGAAAAGAGAAGAAAAACCTGTGCGCTGTCTCCGCTTACTTTCTTCACCAGATTACACACACAGATATCTTTTAAACCACAGGCGCTGGAAGATAGCGTTTGCCACTCCACTGCCGGAATTAGTTCAACCTTTTAGGAGGCTTGGTTAAAGCTGTCTTCTAAAAATTACCCCACTAAATTCTTATTTCTAACCAAATTTTTATCACCAGGCCCTAAAGAGCTAATTTAAAGTACAGGTAACTCTAAAGATTTAAGAGATTGATAACACGACTATTTTCCCAGCAATGTGTTGACCTGGGAACTAACTTTCTTTATGTCTTGCCAGGGTCATTTAGCAGGATGTCTCACTCAGTGAGAAAAACTGTCATGAGTTGTGTCACCTGAGACAACCCATATGAGGGCAGTGAATCCTGAGTGTTTGCGTCACGCCTTGAGACAAACATTTCCAGATAATGGATATGATGCTTGGTATTCCCCTCCCATTCTGTTCTGACATCTGAAATCCTAATGTGTATTGTATTCTTCAGTCACTTCTCTCTTTCACTGGCACTTCAGAGCCCATTTGGACTGCATGCTCTTCCTCTTCTCCTTCCAATTCAAAGGTACCATTCCTTCAGGTAAAGTTTTGACTAAAACAGCATAACCCTAACTACACATTCACTGTTCCTTTAAGTCCTCTTGTTTACATACCCTCCACCCTGCTTGGCTGACCTTTCTGTTTATTTTGCCAGTCATCCCCAAAAGCCATTTTGAGGGCACCCCCCATGTAGCAGACACTGGGAAATCACCAAGAGGATGCATTATCTCTGCCCAACAGAAGCCCGGAACCTAGATAGGGAGGAAGATATGAAACAGTCCCACAGCTGTGAAAGAGGAAGGCACCCCTGGGGTGCATGAGAAGAAGTGAGGGAAAGGGGACTCAGCCTGAGTGAATCAGGAAAGGCCTCTCCTCTCGGAGAAGGTGATAACACACCATGGGGCTGAGAACAGCACAGATGTTCACCAGATGGGACAAGGGAGGGTACAAGGAGCTGAAACCAGTCAGTAGTGACAAGTGTCAGGCGCTGGGCATTCTCGCCCTTGGTAGGCAGGCGCTTATTCCACTGAGCTATATCCCCAGCTCCTATTCTCGCCCTTGGGATGCAGCATCAGCACAAGCTCTGTCACTGGCCCGTGCCACATCTATACGGGGCTCAATTGCTATATACTGAGAACCAGGCATCTGCCCTGTCGGGAAACCCCTCCTTTAACCAGGAAAGGACAGTGTCTTCTGTTCTCTTAGACTCCACTCGAGAAAAAACAAACCCTTCTGGAGAGCATCCTGATTCTGCACTTTAAAGTTTCCCCTGAGAAAGAAAAGCATCAAACACCAAGGATTCCCAGGGAAAAAAAGAGAAACATCGCCCCAGCCAGTAATATATACATAAGCTCTCACTAGTTCTCATGGCAGTGACCACCGTAGTACAAGTGGAAGTAATTAAAACTTAAATGTAATAAACATGAGTCTCCTTTTTTTAGAACCACTAATACATACATACTTAGTGCCAAGAAATATCATTAAGATCATAGCATAAAAAATTCCATCCAAGACTGGAGAGTCAAGGTCTAGGACAGTAGCTCTACCATAATGACTCTATATTAAAACCACCTGGGAACCCCTTCATGTAAGAATGGATGCCACAGGACAATGGAATTAGTATTTGGAGGTGGGGCTCATGACTGTCCCCAGGTAAAGCCTTTGGAGAACCTGGCCCAGGAGCAAGAGGACTAACAAGGTATTATGCAAGCAAAGACAATCAATAAACTATTTCTCTCTGCTGAGTTCCTGGTCAGTAAAATGGGGTGGAAAACAGATTGATTACAAGCTTATTGTCTGAGTTACCTGAGAGAGTTTGTTTGAAACACTTTATAAATGTCAAGACTCCTTTAGAGAAAAGAGAACTGTGCCAATCACCAGCAGCCCTTCTGATCTACGGAGCGAGCTATGGAAGCGTGGACTGTTGGGTTGCCGTCCCTAGTTGGGGACCCCTGACTCACCATGGCTTGCCTTATATTTTTTATTTTATGACAGTGTGAAGGCAGTACACAATCAGTGAAATCATACTATGAGTTTTTGAATTTTGACCTTTTTCCAGCCAAGGAGCAGCAACCAGCCACAGCTCCCAGGTGGCTACCTGACTATAAGGGTAAACACCTGAGACGCCGTACTGTGTCACTGAGCTGTATTTGTATGAAATGCATTTCTGACTTACAATAGTCTCAGGTTACAATGATTTTAACAGGATACTATCCCTCATGAGTCAATGGACATCTATAGTTATTTAAAATGTTGGAAAACATGTTGGAAGGAAACAGTATGGTCACAAGAATAAACAACACAGAGGAGCATGTGGAGGGTGACAAACTTTAATTTTTATCTGTTAAGGTGGAGGGGCAAGTAAAGAGATCAACCAGGCAATTGAACTGGCAAACTGTAGCTAGGGAGAGATAGTGCTAAAAATATAAACTGAGTAAATATCTGTGCAGGATGTGGATGAGAATGCTCCCTGCAGACCACAAATGCGCTACCGAAATGTTTTCCAACCTTTCTAGCCTTTTCTTTAATGAGAACATAAAACAGTTCACTTTCCCATCTCAGTTGCTATAGAAAACCCTGTGCTCTCAAACAGATTTCTGTGGATTCCCAAAGTATGAGGGGTGGGGTGCACAGCTTAAGAACCTTCTTATACACTTCCCTTCCACTGACTTTTCTATGCTTGCCCTAGTTGGGTCATTTTGACTGCCCAAAGCACCACTAACACAATGTCCCACATTCTTGTTAGGTGTGGCAGTAAAGGAGGAAATCAAAGCCAAGATGAGGAAACATTTTACAGGGAAGTTGGAAAATTTCTCCCTGGATGGATTGCTCTTCAGTCCTTGCTTGCCTCAGTTCTCCTAGCTCACCTGTAACTGCTCAGAAATCTCTAGTCCTCTGCACATTTCTGTTTTTTATATTCTGCTCTTTTTCCTGAAGGAAGTGACCATTAAATCTCAAAATCTTATCCCTTTACCATGCATATGAATTCACGCCTGTCTTGTACTTAGTGTCAACCCCTTAGACTGTGTCAAGAGGCTTCATTTTTCTGTTCTTTAAAGGTCCCTAATGCCCCATAGAGGGATATTCTTAAACCACAGAAATACTCAGAGAACAAAGTATACTCCTGCAGATGACAAAAGTAGCTGCAGCTGTCTTTGAGAAAGACCTGTTTCTTCCTTCTGGAGAAAAGAGAAGAGGCTGGAGTTATTAACTATAATAACCATCATTTTAAGCATATTCTATGTAATGGGTGTCTTATTTGCATTCTACTGTTTGATCTTGTCAAGAAAAAAATCAAAATGGAGTAGCATTGGTTGAAACACTTGAAATAGGGGCTGGAGATCATTTTTAGTCTCACCTCAGGCTCATAGGGAGCGGAACCTTTGAACAGGGCTGCAGACACTCAAATCTCCAGATGTGAGTTGACCTTTGAAACACTGTTGACATCTGACCTTCCATACATGATCCTTTCCCCCCAAACTGTCCTGAGACTGAGATGCCCCCATTCCTTCTCCAGACAGGAGAGTTAAACTTTGGCCAGGACCAATCATAAATTCTGACTAACAAATGCTGGGATTACCAAATTCTTTGTAGTTTACAGTTATGAATGCAGCCACCATTTTTGTTTTCAAGAGCACTTGAATATGTGTTTTCCCAGATTGCAATTCTAATTAGCTCCAAACAAAAGTAATTTTCTTTGTTCTTGAGTAGGTTGATTTTATTCCAGTGAGGATCATCCCAATAAACCCATTCTGCAGAAGAAAAAGCTAAAATTCAGAGAGATGAGGCATTGCATTCAAGGTGGTACAGCTGGCTGTTGAACAGAGACTTGAGCTTGCCCAGTAGCTCTTAGGTAGAGGTACTGTCATTGTGACACTCAGGAGTGTATTGATAAATGTTTAACAACCAGCTCTACAAATAGGAAAATCCCCTACTTAGTACAATGTGCCAATGTTCATGGTGAAAATACACCTAATAAGGCTAATTTCACATTCCCAAGGTGACGTCGTTGAACATAGCACAGGGAAGAGTACATAGTGTGTAGTAACTCTGCCATATAGCTACAGTAGACCAGCAACCCCAAGAGCACAGATAACAAAGTGTGATAAAATAAGTGTGAAGTAATGACTTTTATTTATTGTCTGCTTTAAAATGCTGTTTAATTCTGTTTAAATGATTTTATTTTTAAAAAATAGCTATATCTAATGAACAGTCAATTTTCAAAATTCCCCAAAAGCTGGTATAAGCCAGCTCTGTCAAACACACACCTGCTTCATGAATGTACCTTAAATACAGCCCAGATAGAAACAAATTAAGAAAGAAAACATCAGAATGGAAAGAAAATAAGATATGTATTCTTCAAAGAAGGCAAAATTTTTAAGAAGCTGGGGCTGAACATCATAGAGGCAAATATCTTCTGTTAAACAATGTGATAATGTTTGGAGAATCAATGTATTTGTCTAGAAACAGATTCAGATTTTGGTTGAACAAGCAAAATGATTAGAGGGAATGTGGTGGTTGCTGACTACTACTATGACACTGCAAACAAAATAAAAGTCTAATGACTTCTCATAAAGGGGAAAGCATGTGATAATAATGAACGAGTAATATTTTTTTACTTTAGGAAAGTTGGGGGATGGATTTGGGAGATAGAAAGATATCTAACCAATGCTAAATGTTTTTAAATTAACTATTGATTTTTAAACATTTTCCTATCAGCACATTCGCATGAAGATTTCAGTGACAAAACTCTTCACATTGGTCCATTCTGGTGTAAGAAACTGGAACAAAGTTGCACATGGACAACCCCTGCTGTTGCCAGCAGGAAGCCAGAGACCAAAGGCGGGGGTGAGACGATGCACAGAACCACCAGGGGCTCAGAGCCACCAGTGCTGGATTCCAGGCTCCGCTGTTTTCACTTCCTGGCTTTTTAATTCAGAGACAAATTGAGTTTTTCCGCACTTGTCTTACAGGGCCCCAAAATAATGACGATCGCATCTGGCTGATCCGCCTGCTTCTTAGTATGATAGAAATTATAATAGAAGCCAGTGTTCCCGGAATATAGTTCAGCTTGGGAAACTGACAACATATAACCTTTCATCAGGCACTGGGGCTACAGAAACAAGCAAGACAGATGAGGTCCCAGCCCATGAGAAATGCTCAGTCTACCATAAAGCCAAAGGCATTTAGCAAAGGGAAATTCTATATACGATATATGAATTTCTGTTATCGTTTCTATTCAACAACATCCACTGACAAAGTTGAGATTTGAAAAACAAGCCATGAATATCTAGAACTTGCAGGATTTTCTGAACAGCCTCTTGAAATTGAACTTTACATCACCATGTAAAATGAGCTGTGTTTATGTAATTAGCGGGACAGAGTTACACTAAGACAATGACTTTCACAATTAAAAAGACCCGTCATTAGCACCAGTTCCATAGCCAAGCTTCCCAACTTTTTTTCATTGTTTTAAGAAACTAATAGATGATTTCATTACAAATAGACAATGCATAACGTCTAAAAGCTTTTTGATTGTTCTTACATGCATAGGGTTGGTGACAAGGTTGATTTTAAACTATACCCACAATAGTTAACCTTATATGTCTGGCCTTTATTTGCATAACAATAAATTTTGGCTGCTGTACATACTGTCCAAAAAATCTGAACATTTACCATTACTTGGCTTAATGGCCCTTGTAAACTAATTTAAAATAGGAAAGTGAACTTCAGGTTTTCTGTCTTCAGTTTACTGTGAAGTAGACATTAGCATATAATTGTCTTCTAGCTATCATTTATCATTCATGGTTCCTTCAGGGCCAAAGAAATTGCTACATTATCGGTTTGGTTCAGAAATATCTGATTAGAATGGCCCAGAAGAAAACAAAGGAAGAGGGTAGACAGGACACAGACGTATTGTGGGCTTTAAAAGCACCAATATCTGTTTCTCTCTAGATTCTGCATTTCCCTGATGATTTAGTGTGACCTTATGCACCCATCTGGTGTATGTGACTCTTAGTTGCCTCGTCTGTAAGATGGGAACAGTGACTGCAATAGTGACTTCCCATGAGGGCTTCCTCCTCTACGAACATGATAATGTGGCCCCCCGTGGATCATGATATTTACTTGATATATTACCTTGTTCACAACCAATCTATGTATCCACCATCACTGTTAACAGATGAAGAAACCGAGACCCAGGAGTTTGCATTTAGGGTACTTTAATGGCAATCCTCTGGGGAGAAGATGCACAAAGTTCTCTTGCCCAGGACCCTCAGGCTGCCTCAGCTCTCAGTCTTCAGAATTTCACTCTGAATTCCACGGGTGACCTCAACGCTCTTTAAAAAAAAAAAAAAAGAACTCCTGTTGGACACAGTCAGGTTATCTGCAAATGAAGAAGGTTGAAAACAAACAAAAGATATTAATGAATGTAGTATCAAGATTACACATAGCTTAGGCAAAGAAGCCTATAAAGTGCCTAGGATAATTGCAAGAGAGGATGGAGAAGAATTTTTACCCCTGATCCATCCCCACTATCCATGGTTCTGCAGCCCCCACTGATTAAACTTTCGGAATATTGCTACAATACTGTGAATAACAGGAGATTTGAAAGGTTGTTCTGTGCCTGGCTCTGTGCTATGGACTCTGCTTACATTATCTCATTTGATATCTTGTTTGATTCCCACAGGCCTCTGGGTAATAAGTACTTCCTACATATCTGTTTTACATGTGCATGTAGTTATGGTTCCTTGTACACAGACACACAGACACACAGACACACAGACACACAGACACACACAGACACACACACACACACACCTGTTTTCACTTCCAGTGGAAGGAAGGTTTGACTGAGTGTAAGGTTAAAATATTCTTCTGTAGAGGTTAAAATATTTGACTGTCTGACAAACACCAGCAGGAAAAGTTAGCTTGTCTTGCAAATGCTACAATTTACCAAAGGTAACCACCCTAAGTCCTCCCACGTCTATAACGTTTGTAGCTAGAAATGCTGGTCGTGGAAGGTGGAGTCACCAACCACAGGGAGCTAGGTCCTTGAGGTGGGCAAAGTAGACTACAGAGAAGAGGTCAGCAGATGGCCGCAGGGAAGAAGGGATTCTCCAGTACTGCCCAAGTCCAGCCAGGGGACTTGACAAGGAAAGAAAGGAAATAATCTGTCTGCCGGGGAACCTACCATCAGCTGACTCCAGGACAGTTTTCTATAATGGCAAAATCTAAGGGTCACTGAGGGCAGCACTGAGGGTTTCCCTAAAAGTGAGGATACTTTGAATTAGAAAAGTTGAACACTCTGCTCATGACCCACATAGCTACACTGTGAGAAGCAGACATGGAAGCCTGACTGTCTGATTCAAAACTCCATGTCCCACCCACAACTCCGTACAGCATTCCCTGTAATATGCAGAGTTGCGGGTTGCTCTAGGTTTCACAGCTCACTGCTTTTCTTGCCTGCATTTTCTCACATGAGTCCCACAAATCACTTCCAAATCTGCCTCAGCCTTCAAGGCCAGGCTCAAACACTCCTCCTCCTGTGCTAAACTGTTCCAAATCTCTCCAACCTTAGCTCCCCATCTCTTCTTGACCTTTGCATAAGCTAAATGTTTATCTTCCCCAAAAATTCATATGTTGAAATCCTAATCCCTCCAAGATGATGGTACTAGGGGGTGTGAACTTTTAGAGGTGATTAGGTCATGAGAACAGAACACTCTTGAATGGGATCAGCACCTTCATGCAACAGGCCCTAGAGACAGCCTCACCCTCTTCTACCTTGTGAGTACACCCTGAAGACACAGAGAGGAAGAACTTTCTGTGAACTAGGAAGGATGCCCTCACTAGACAGTGAGTCTGCTGACACCCTAATCTTGAACTTCTTGAACTTCTCAGCCTCTGAATTTATTCCTCATAAGGAATAAATTTCTATTGTTTATAAGTCACCGAATTTAAGGTACATTTATTATAGCCAAAACACACTTAGACACCCTCATGCACCTTACCTCTCTAGCCATGCAAAATAAGTTTTGTTTGTCATGCAAGCTGGGTAGGTACCTCTTGTACCCCTTGGGGTCCTCAAGAGCAGGCGTATTTTACGCATCTTCTGCTTTTTCTATACCTACCCCAACACACACTTTACCACCAGCAGGACAGTGCCTTGCATTTAGCAGCCAAGGAATAAGGATTGAAGGAACTAGTCATCTGGAGGCTTCAGACAACCATGGACACACCGTAGCCTTAGAGAAAATGCAAAGTGCAGTAGCTGCTCTCACTCCACCCTCAGACCAGAGGCCAGCTTGAGTCAGCCATATTCAAGAGGATTCTTCCAAAGACAGGGTCAGGCCATTGTACGGATAAGTCCTCCAGTGGGATCTTTATACACAGTTAATTTGTTTTCTAATTTAAATGCACAAAGGAGAGACAGGAAAGAAGTTCCCCTGGTAAAATCATAGGCTTCACCACATTTACTTGGGTAATTTCCCCCGGTGCTAACTTGGTCAGGAAATGCTTTCACAGTTGATGCCTCCCAGCTTTCTGTCCCGGCTCAGCAGTGCCAGCGCCCCCTGGTGTCTACAAGGTCCGTGGTTGCTCCTGAGGAGCTACCTGCCCTGGAGTTGCTCGATGTCAAGCAGCTTCTAGGTCGCTGCACTCTGGGCATCAAATCCCCAGGAGGAATCTACCTAATCTGAGAGATAAAACATTTTACAGAAAGACAGTAGGAAACATTATAGGTAAAGATCATATTAGAACTCGTTAGCTCAAATCACCACTGATTAATATCAAGGGGCTGCAAGCACCAGGCACAGTACCTCTGAGAGAGACTTTCCACAGTGCCTGACAGAAAACAACCTGACAGCCTCTGCTTTCCTCTTCCTCTGGCACCTTTAGCTGTGTTGCTGTTAGATTTACATAACCATTAATGGGGGTTATTACGTTTTCCCTGATGGCCAGATCTCAATTTTCATAAGAGCCATAATATCTAAGAGTGAGTTGGTCTGATGATCAAGTGGATTCACCCCTCTAGCCTTGCAAACACCCCTAGATGCAGACTACATATGAAGTACCTGCCCTGTGGTTTTTTGTGAGGTTAATAAAACATTTCTATGTGCAGAGTTCTTGGATTGATTGCATTATTTCTTTTCTTCCCCATGCTTTACAGCTCTTTCGCCCTCCTAAGTGCTTGGAAATTTCAAGAGCTAAAACTACCCTCTTTGACTCACACAGTAATTAGTCTGCGGCGAACCCACAGATTTCCAATAAACCAGCTCTCTATTTCGTATTTCTACTGAGCTGTATCAAAACAAACAAAAAACTCCCAAAACCAAGTAGCTTGGAGTCCACCTCCTTCAAAGAGCATTTTTTACAGCCCATCTTGGCATCACCAAGAAACCAGCCCCCTGTGTCCAAGAGTATCTGTTTGCAATGATTCTGAGTAAACACACTAAAATAAATTTTCGTTTTTATTGCATATCCACCTTGTGTCCAGCCCTCCACTAAGAAGGAAGGCAAACACAAGTGTAATGCTGGTGCGGGGTTCAAGTCTGCTGCATGGAAATTCTAAACTGTAGGGCCTAGGGGCTGCAGAGTTCAAAGCAGGAAGAGAAATAAAGGAAGCAGAGATCTGGATGGAAGACTGAATTTGGGGTGAAAATGGAAGACTGCTCAGAACAGCAGGAGGGAACAACCTAGAAGGGGGGCATAGCAATCTAGAAGAGGGGCCCAGTGAGCTCATGCTTGAAGAGATCAGAAAGACAGCTCAGCTCTCAGGGGAAACCGGTGTGAGAACAGGAGCAAGATTTCAAGAAAGGATCTTGAAAGTGTGGTTGGGGTTCAGAGCTGACATAGAAACCTTTCTCAGCCTCCTCACCACTCTACACTAGGGGACTGTGTACTTTTTGCATTATTCATGATGCCTTTTACTTACATACCGAGCACCTAAAGAAGCCTTACCAGGTATTTATTGAGTGTCAGCTCTGCCAGGCACCCTGCTTGGGGCTGGAGAATCCTTCCTAGATGAAATCACTGGTCACACCCCGGCAGTCCTCCCATGGACAGCATCCCCTCAGTTGTAAGGAGTGATTATCTTTAGGCAGTGGAATTTTGGGTGGATTTCACTGTCTTTGTAACTGTCTAGGTTTTTTTTCCAGTTTTCTGCCCAAAGAAAAGACTATATATTATAGTGAAAATAACAAAAACGTCTATATAAAATATCTGATGTAATAAATAATATGACAGTTGATAAACAGTGTGTTTAGGGGAAAGAGATAAGATTTCCCTTATGTCAAGAAAAAACATAAAAGCTGAAAAACAAACACCAAATTACTTTTGGGATGAGATTATTTTCAAATATATTCATAGAGAGACACATTACAGGAAGGTTCTAAATTTATCCAAAGACAAAGACGAGAGAGAGTATTCCAAATACACAAGTATACTGTTGATTTTTTTTTTTTTTTTGTGGTACTGGGGATCGAACTCAGGACCCTGCGCTTGCTAGGCAAGCACTTATTCCACTGAGCTATATCCCCAGCCCCCACAAGTATACTGTTGAGACAGTGCCCCAGGGATCGCCACTTGAATGTATAACTCTTCAGGTTGCTCGTCTCACTCTCAAAGTAGCATTTGAAGCGAGGGACTCGGTCTTAGTTCTGTTTCTTCTCCCAGCAGTTGTGGGAGTGACTTTCCAGGACAGTCTGAACCATGGCTCCTTACATTCATCAGCCTTTCTGTCACTGTGTAAGTACAGAGTTCTTTAAGTCACATCCCCCACAATGACCCCAAGCAACACACAGGTGGAAGCAAACACAGGAACATCTAATGCCTCTCTGTTGCCCCCCACCTGCCTCTTTCTCTTAGAATTGGAGGGTAAGTGGGGTCCATCATCACTTTGGAAGTCCTGTAATTCATTCTCTACACAGCAGCCAGAGTGATCCTTTAAAACTCCAAATCATATCCAAATACCACCTGGAAACAAAATTGCCAGTGGTTTTGTGCTATCATTAAAACAAAATTTAGACTCTTTTTCTTCCGCCTTCTAGTGAACATAACCTGGGCCATCGCACATCTTTGACCTCATTATCTACCCTCTTGTCTCTCATTCGCTAGGTCCTAGTAACGTTGGCCTTTTTGTTACCTAACTTGCCTGTTCCTCTCGCAGGGCCTTTACACTTACTGTTCCTCCTCTTAGGAAGGTAGGTTCCTTCAAGTCTTGTACTAGGGTGCTTCTGGTCACTCAGTTTTCCGTGTAAATGTCACTTCCTCAGAAGGACCTTCCCTGACCTAATCTAAAAGAGCCAGTTACTTTGAGCACATCTGCTTATTTAAATTTTCTACATGGGCTTGATCATTATTTTAAACTATTCTTGTTCACTGACTTATTTGCCTCATTTATTATCTGTTTCACTCAATAAGAAAGAAAGATCAGTGAAAGTAGGAGCCCTGTTCTCTTGCTCACTATTTTATCTTGATTATTCAGAGAAACAGATCCAATAATATGAATTATGAGTTCACACACACACACACGCACACACACACACACACATGCATTGAATATCTCTAATTTGAAAATTCAAATCTAAAATTGTCCAAGATCCAAAATTTTTTTGAGTGCTGCCATAATGCTCAAAACTTGTGAATTTTGGATTTTCACTTAAGAAATGTTCAATTGGTACAGTCTATGCAAATATTCCAAAATCTGAAGACTTCTAATCTCAAGCATTTCAAATAAAGTGTGTGTGTGTGTGTGTGTGTGTGTGTGGAGAGACAGAGACCCTATGGCATTACATCACATGATTATGAAGGCTGAGACATTCAAACTGAGGAAAGCCAGGGGTATCAATTCCAGTCTCAGCCAGAGTCTAGAGTGCAGAGAAAACCACCCCAGCTCAGGCTTTCGATCTCCTTAGTCTTCCTACAGATTAGAAAAGGCCTAAGCGAGGCCTGTGCACATCAGGGAGGGCAATCTGCTTTACCCAGTCTGTCTATTAAAATGCAAATCTCGTCCCAAAGCACTTCACAGACACATCCACAATGTTGTTTACTGCTTCTCAACCTTTTGACTAAGATCAAGTTCAGAATGTTATTTAACCAAACCAACCAAGTTGACACAAGAGATTAACCATCACAATTCCTGATAGCATTCAACAAATATTGTTGAAAGAACAAATAAATAAATTTTCTGTTCTTATGAGTGACAGATCTGCTCAGGCATACTTGCAAGTGAGTGAGGATGTCTCCGTGACTAACTGCTGACCTGATGCTCCTACAGAGTTTCCCCTACTGCTTGCTCATTCAGCCAAAGCCAGCCTTCTCCCTGGTTCACAGCCTCTACCTTGGTTCTGCCATCATGCTAAGCTCTTGAGAAAATGCCTCAGAACCTTGCTTAATTGGAGGCTTCAGTCTCAGTCAGTAATGCCCCGCCCAAGCTGGAAAAGAGCCTATGGCTAGAGCCCCCCGACTTTCCAAAGGGGACTTTTGCAGAGACGGCCAGAAACCTGAGCACAGAGTTTACAATGATTGAAAATGCTACCTGCAGTGGGCCAGCACATGACCTTAAACAGCCCATCCCACAGCCCTTCCCCAGCCAGAGCACTACCATAATGGTCTCCCTCCATGTTCTGTGGATAGGACATTTCCAGGACAGCTTGATTGACAGCATATGCTTTCCACCTGGTATGTCACACACAGGGCTCTTCTTGAATCATCCACAGTGTGTGATCAAAAAGTACGGTGAATGTTAAGATTTTTTTTTTTTTTTTTTTCCATTGATTACATTAAAAAACACATCTCCATTAACGCCCCTCAGAATACACTTTTTCACTTCAAACGTATTTACCCCAGCGTCTTTGCCCCTTTCTGAAGCA
Source organism: Dinomys branickii (assembly GCA_004027595.1). Classification (NCBI taxonomy): domain Eukaryota; kingdom Metazoa; phylum Chordata; class Mammalia; order Rodentia; family Dinomyidae; genus Dinomys; species Dinomys branickii. Next base: position 300,863 of record PVLD010000293.1, on the reverse strand, counting down.
GCTCTGGAGCTTCTTCTCATGAATACCCTTAGATGTGCTGTTGTTGCTGCCTCGACTCCCTGAGCTGATTCAAAATGTTTGTCTTTTACGGTCATTTTGACTTTAGGGAAAAGTCAGAAGTCACATGCTGCCAGATCCCATGAACAAGGTGGATGAAAAATGTTTTTATTTGACAGAAATTTCTGTAAACATTTGATCAATGAACAATAATCAAGAAATACAGTCATTTTTTAAATAAAACAAGACACATTGTCATTAATCCCCTTCAAAATATCCCCCCATGCTTTGAACACTCAGCTCATTGTTCTTGGCAATGTGTCTTTTATTGTAATAAGTCATCGTTTAACTTAAATAATCACTGTATCTCTTGATCATCTCTTGTATTTGCAGAAGTCCAGCTTCAAAGGCTCTATTGCTCAGAACAGAACCACCTAATTAACTGGCCGTGATCCTGTGGAAGAAATGCAACAGCATTTCCAGGTGCAAGTTCATAGACGTTTGGTTTGACAGAATGTAATCCACCACTAAACAGCATTGTGAAAATGGCCATATTACCAAAATTGTTGTACAAATTCAATGCAATTCCCATTAAACTACCATTAGCATACCTCACAGATATAGAGAAAACATTGCTTAAATTCATCTGGAAGCAGAAGAGACCCAGAATAACAAGAGCATTTCTAGGCAACAAAGACAAGTCAGGTGGAATCATAATCCCTAACCTGAAATTATACTACAAAACTACTGTAATAAAATCAACATAGAACTGGCTAAAAAAAGGCCTGAGGATCAATGGACAGACTGGAAGAAATGGCCACAACCACAAACCCACTCAGCCACCTAATCTTTGATAAAAGGGCCAAACAAGCTTATTGGGAGAAAGATAGCCTCTTTAATAAATGGTGCTGGAAAAACTGGCTTCCCACATGCTGAAGACTGAAAATAGATGCAAGTCTATCACCATGCACCAAACTCGAGTCAAAATGGATCACAGATCTCAATTAAAGCAGAAACACTAAATCTATTGGAAGAGAAAGTAGGTAAAAATCTTGAAGACATAGGTGTAGGCAGGGACTTCATGAACGAAAACCAAACTGAATGGGACGTACTTCAAAAAATGAACAACTGAGATCTCATCTTACTGAAAAGTTTTTGCACATCTGAAGAAATCACTAGAAGAGTAAAAAGAAAACCCACAAATTGGGAAAAAATTTTAGCTGGCTGTCCTTCAGGCAAAAGTCTTCTATCTGGAATATATAAATAATTAAAAAACATCAACTTCCCCAAATTCAAAGAGCCAATCCTAAAATGGGCATCTGAGATGAATACACACTTCTCAGATAAAGAAATACAAATGGCAAATAAATACATGAGAAAATGTTCAACATCATTAGTCATTTGAGAAATACAAATTAAAACAACATTGAGATTTCATCTTACCCCAGTAAGAATGGCTAGCATTAAGAAATCAACCAATAACAAATGCTGGTGAGGTTGTGGAGAAATAGGAACTCTTCTCCACTGCTGCTGGGAATGCAGACTGGTGAAACCACTGTGGGAATCAGTTTGGAGATTCCTCAGCAAACTAGGCCTAGAGGTCCCATTTAATCCAGCTATTTCCCTTCTGGGTATTTCCCCAGAAGATCTGAAAATGTCGTATCACAGTGATATATGTGCACCCATGTTTATAGCAGCCCAATTTGTAATTGCTAAATCATGGAAGCAACCCAAATGTCCACCCACTGAGAATTGGATAAAAATATTGTGGTATTTTTATATAATGAAACATTACTCAGTTATAAATAAAGATAAACTCGGGGCTTTTATAGGTAAATGGTCACAGCTAGAGACCATACTCATAAGTGAATTAAATCAGACCTGCATGTGTAAGCATCATATTGTCTCACTAGTATAAGAACCTGAAAGAGTGAATAAAAATTACGAGGGATGATAGACAGTCTGAAATGAAAGGAAACTTCTCAAAGGTAAAGAGCAACTGAGATGAGGGAAAAGAGAAAAGGAAGGAGGGGAAAACTATGTATATATGTATATACAGGAGAGCTAACATAGTTCTACTCCTGACTTATACCGCTTTGGTGAAAGAAACAGTTAATGATTCATTATGTGATCAATCTTGCATGTCTGTATTTGTTTTCATGAGTTTTTGAAGTTATCAATATGTAACATGGCAGCCATTGTTAATTTTCTGTCACTTTGTCTGTAATTCAGTATTGCTTGTATTGTTCTTGTGCTATTTTTTAAGTGGATGTCTGTTGTTAATATGTTTTGTTCTTTTATTTTTTTAAATAAAAAAAGAATATAATTCATGCAGTGGGATAAATACTTATCCATCAAGTATTTAACTTATCATGGCATGAGGCCTGGGGGTGGGGAGGAGGGAAGTTTCCAGAATAAACAGAGACTTCTTGCATGTGTTTGGTGTATCCCTAAGATACATGTACCTAAACATCTGGTGACTCTAACTCTCCAGGCCGTGAAGACTGAGTCTTTGTGGTAGCCCTTTGCAAGGAAGCTTAGGATTCTAGCACTAAGTTCCCCTGTATAGAAATTTTCTTCCCTGAACACTCAGGCATTCTCGCATGAACGTTTTAAATTTTTCCTCCAATAAAAGGGCACCAGTCTTTAAACTTCTTTGGAAAAAAAGCCCCCAGGGATTCTTCCCCTCTGTGCTTTTCGCCTTTGATAGTCCCGTGTGGAACCCCCAGCACAGCATTACTTACTCCTGCGCTCTTTTCCTCCCGTTAGACTGCTAGGCCCTGAGGAGACAGACTGTGCCTTATTCATTGTCCTGTCCAAAACAGATGTCCACAGATTAATTAAAAGTCAATGACCACAGTTAATCCTAGCAGTAATCATAATAAAACTAGGAACAAGAACAAGGATAGTAGCCTAGAAAAAGGTACTGCGACCTTTGTTCAAAAGGTACAGTGGATGTTTAAATTTTTAAAAAAATATATTACAGTAAAAGACACATTGCTATTAACCCCCGACCAAACACCCACCTCCGCCACCACCCCTGCTGCCCTTGCCTCGTGCACAGTTGTCCCACTATTCTTTCCACTTTCTGAAGCCATCCAGAAGAACTCTTTCCAGAGTATATTTATTGCCGGTAAAGGCTGCTACCAAGTCCCATCCGGCGGGAAGTTAGGCTTGTAAAATCACTGCAGTGTGTCCTTGTTATGGTTTGTGGCTAGATCCGCCCCGCAAAAGCCCCATGGCACTCATGGGGCGGGCTCCTAGAGGTCTGGATGGATCCACGGTCCAGTGCTAGGAGTATGGGAGTGAGTGCTGCACCTACTCTGGGGCCGGGCAGCTTTCACACAATGTAAGGGAGGGAAAGAGGCTGCTCTCTGCCGCTCCTCTCTTTTGCTGTTGCTGCTTTTGCTCCCTTTCGCTGCCTTGAACTGTTGCCCTCTGCCAAGTGCCACTCTGCCTTGGAAGTGGGCTGAAACCTCTGCAAACTGTGAGCTAAATAAACCTTTCCTGCCTTAGCTCTGAGTGTCAGGTATTTTGCCCCAGCAACAAGAGAAAAGTAACCGAGACAGCCCTCACCCGCCTTATCCACTGGGCCTGCAGCACACAACCTCTGGCTCTTCCCCAGAGTCAAAACGACCGTGAAAGGGAAACGTTTTGAACCGATTCAAGACGTCAAGTTAGTACATACAACTCACTAAAGACACTCCCGAAAGGGGTTTTTTAGAACCAGTTGGGAAAGTGGCAGGAATGATGGGATAGATGTGTTTGAAGTGACTGGAAGAGTATTTGGGGGGAGGATTTATGTCTGTCACTGTAGTATTATTTTTTAATGTAAACATTCACCCTTTTTTTCACCCTCTGAGTAGTCACTTGAAGTACCCAGTCTCAACAATAGTAAGTAGCTATTAGGTAACCTTCACCGTCATGTGTTAATTACAGAATGAAAAATAGCAAGCATTTGTCAGGAACAGTACTTCCTTTAAAAATCACCTTGCAATATTCAGAAACTCCTGGTGATTACAGGAACGGGAAAGATACTGGGGCAGTTCTGCTTTGCTGTGGGGGTTTGCGTCTCTCTTCCAGTCTCCTCCCTAGAGTAACCCTACACACGTTTCAAGTCCAGAAAGCAACTACATATCTGAAAACCCATCATCATTTTGATATCTCTTCCTACCTTTCCCAACACACAAAATTGTCGGACGGAATAATCCTCCCCTTGGCAACATCGAAATCATGCAGTGATTGTACTGTGCTTCGTGGCTACTGTGCTACTCAGATCCCAGTGGGCTTTGGGTGCAGGTTTTCCTAGATGACTCCTAATTCAGATCATCCTTTATTCACTTGCCAGAACTAAGAATGTCTTTCATTTTAAAAAAAATTCTTCTTTCAGAATCTTCACATTTCACAAAGAATCTGCTGATAGTCATTCCGAATTCTTCATATTTTCCCGGCTATGCATTCCCAATAGCTCCCACTTTTCCAAACCTGAAGACTCAGTGTCATTCATTTATTAGATGCCTATCCCACCGAGCTCAAAATCAGAACAATGCCAGAAAAGAGAACTTTGGGATGTATCCCAGTGCCCACGCTGGGCTTAGAGTTTACAAATACGTGCTATCTTATCTTGTTAAGACAGCTGAGAAGTTTCAAAGGAACGATGGAACTTGATATCCAGTCTGCAGCGGTGAATCCTGTAACAAGACAGTCTCTCCTGGACGGCAGATAAGACTTTGCCTTCCCTTCTGACCAGGAAACGAGAGCTGCTCCTCCCCAGTGGAGCCTCCCTCCCTAAGGTCAGCCAAGGCCAAGCAGGATGCAGCTTACAAACAACGGATGGGGAATCTCAGCCTTGAAGAGGCTCTTGGGGAACACGAAGGCCGGAGGTGCTCTCGGTAGCCTGGGACAGACGAGGAGACAGACTTCTCAGCCCCGCTGCTCATTCCCGCTCTTCATTAGCCGTCCACATGAGGCTAAGAAATCACAGAGTTTTTAACTCTGCCATTTGATTTAAATCATACTCACCAGAACATTTCACCAGCAAATGACTAAGCAATATTTGTTGTTCTTTTGTTCTCCCTTAATCTTTACTCACTAGAGCTACCACAGTCAGAAAGAGCCCGGAAGCATGCTCGGGCGAGGGAAAAATGAAAATAACTGGCTCCTTGCCCCTAAAAAGAACACGATTTTCTCAAGCGTAGATGCCGAATGACTGTAGACCCATTAACTGATTGCCCCTTACCTGGCGTCTTCCCTCAGAGAACACAGCTGACATTTCACGCAGCGCCCCACCTACCTGCACAGAATTCCTATTGCCCTTTCTCAGGAAAAGGTAATGAGATGGAAAGATCTCTCTTCACTACCAGAAGAGACAGATAACAGATTGGCAAATCATTGTCAATCAAGGGAATGTTCTAAAGTCCTTCGAGATTGTCTTGGTATGGATTTTAAATTTGACTGAGATCTTCCAATCAGCTGGAAGAGCTAATGAGCAAGAGAACCACTGAGAACAATCTGCCTCTTCCATTTGTACGACATTAGAGCACGGATCCATTTAAGTCGTGTTCGGGGGCATCCAAAATGCCACAGAATTCCCGGGAGTTCATTTGCACAGAAAGACAGACTTGCCTTGGCCAAAAGGAGAGAGAGAAAGAGAACATGTTCTCTGTGCAGAACATGCAATTTAAAGGTGAATTTGGTGCCTGATACACAGAGGAGAATTACTCAATAAATGCTACTGACTGGCAAATACAATAACTTGAAAAGCACTTCGTATGCTCCTGGACTTCAGAGTTTCTTAACCCTTTGCTGTCTGTTTTCAGGTTGCCACTTGAAGCATCATCCTCAGGGCTTTTTGTTTTAAAAAACAGAGTCCGCGGGGATTGTTTTTAGCCCTATAAGATGCTTTACAATTTCACTGACCTTAAAGGCTTATGGTCAATACATCTGATGTAAATGTAGTAGCTGTGCCTTCTGAAATTTAAAACAATCCCCCTTCACACTGGATTGTCAGTCAGTGAGTACACAGACATCCAAGCCATCATCCCTCTACTCCAACTAAAATTTTGCACGACCCAGTTTGCAGAAGATTCCAAAAAGCACAGAACGATGGCCATTTTCTCTTCCCACGAGTGCCACCATACTTCCAGCCTTAACTGGGCACCTCTACTGTTTAGATACATTAGGCAGCATGACTAGAAAAATAGCGTTCCGGCCTCGTCCTGTCTCTTACAGGGAAGTATGTCTCTGAGACATTTCTTGGGCAGATTGAAATGGGGTGATATGTGAAGCAGGGAATTAAAAGACACAATAGTGAGCTGAATTGATTTCTACTGGAAATGACAGAGAATTTTTGGCCGATCATATAAACTGGGCACAGAAGTTGAAATGGGATGAGAAAAGAAAAAAGCAAGTACCATTTGGGTTGAAAAGAGATTTTTGGTAGTGGGAAGGGGTGAGTTCAGATCAGAGTAGGAAGAACTTTGAGGGTAACTGTCATGTTCCTGAATTGCTGAGAAAGACAGGCAAGTGGGGAAAGCATTTAATAAGCTTGCTCTGTATTAAGAATGATCTGGGGAATCATTCATAGTATTGAGATTGTTTTTCAGATATTGTTATGGAATGTCAGGCTGCTATTCCTGTGAATACCGCCCTGCACTGGGCATGGGCCTCCAGGGAGCTCAGCTTTATGCAAATTAAGAAATTTGTCTCAGATTTCCCCAACCCTTCTCTACCAGATGGAAATGTACTTCGCTGCAACAGATCCTTCATTTGTCCCCACACTGGCTGATTAGAGGCTGTTCCTTAAAATCTTATTTCTGCTGCATCTGAAAGTTGACCAGGGCCTCAGACTAAATCTAACTCATCCTAAAGAACTGGATTTTATCCAAACATGAAGGTGAACACTTCTGTGATTTTGAAAGTTCTCATTAAAGCTTAGAATTAAGAATGTAACAGACTATATAAAATAGGCTCTCCTCAAATTTCAAATGTTGAAGTTATTAACATTCTTTTCTTTGTAATAGCTTCATAAGATGTAATCCACCCATTTAAAGTTAAGTATATTGGGGCTGAAGACTTAGCTCAGTGGTACAGCACTTATCTAGCAAGTGTAAAGTCCTGGGCCAGGTTTTTAACAGCAGAAACACACACACACACACATACACACACACACACACACAGTGTATAATTAATGTCTTTTAATATATTCACTGAATTTTGTAACTATCACCACAATCAGTTTCACTCCTCAATCTTAGGCAATTAATCTGCCTTTGTAAATTTACTTCTTCTGGACATTTCATACAAATACAATGATACTATGTGGTCCTTTGTAAATGACTTCTTTCACTTAGCATAACATTTTGATGATTTATTCATGTCATAGCATGTATCAACAATTCTTATATAACTTTTTGGTCAAATATTTCTTTGTATGGCTATACCGCATTTTTATGTATTTATTCATCAACTGATGGACATTTGAGTTGTTTCCACATTTTGACTATTTCATTTATTATCTGTAATGCTGCTGTGAACATTCACTATAAGGTTTTGGGTGGACATATGTTTTCATTTCCCTTAGGTGAAAAACCAGAACTGGAATTGAAACATCATGGTAACTCTCCATTTAACTTTTTAAGGAACTGTCGGAGCATTTTCCAAAGTAGGTGTACCATTTCACATTTCTATCAGCAGCATCTGAGGACTGTTATCTCTCCACATCCATGCCATCACTTATTTTTTTTCTGATTTTCAAATTGTAGCCATCCTAAAGTGTATTTCATTGTGATTTTGATTTGTATTCCTGTAACACCTAATGAGGTCAAGCATCTCTTCATGTGCTACTGGCTGTTTTCGTACCTTCCTTGGACAAATGTCTCCTCAGATCCTCTGCCTATTTCAAAGTGGATTACTTGGTTTTTTATTTTTGAATTATAAGAGCTCTTTATACATTCTAGATATGACTTTCTGATTCCCCACCCCTACCCCTGCCTCTTAGTTGCTTAGACTTTTGGACTATTTAAAAGACTTCTTTATTGCCAAACCCAAGGTCTTGGAGATTTACTTGTATCTTCCCTTCTAAGAGTTTTATAGTTTTACCTCTTACATTTAGGTCTCTGATCCACTTTGAAATAACATTTGTATATAATATGAGGTAGGGGTCTAACTTCATTTTTTTATATATATATATCAAACTACCCTCACATCATTTGTTAAAAAGACTTCTCCTTCCTCATTGAATGGCCTTGACACTGATGTTAAAAACCAAATGATTATGGGCTGGGAATATAGCTCAGTGGCATGAGCACCCACCTGTCAAGTGCAAGGTCCTGAGTTGATTCCTCATACCAGAAAAAAAATCACGATCATAAGATGCATAGCTTTTTTCTGAACTTTGAATTATATTTTTTAACTATATGTCTATGCTTATGCCATTACTCCCTTGATTACTATGGATTTATAGCAAATTTTGAAATCAAGGATGTGACTTGTCTTATTTTCTTCTTTTCGAAGACTGGCTTAGCTATTCTGGGTCCTTTTAAATTCTGTATGAAATTTAGAATCTGGCTTATCAATGTATACAAAGAAACCAGCTAAGATTTGGATGGTGATTAGGCTAAACCGTAGATCAATTTGAGGAGGGCTATAATCTTGAAATATCACATTTCCTGGAAATAGAATATCTTTAAATTCATTGTAATTATTTTTCATTTATTCAGTAATGCTTTGCAGTTTGCATAGTATAAGCTTTGCACTTCTGTTAAGTTTATTCCTATGTATTATATTTTTGATACTATTATAAATATAATTATTTTCTTAACCTCACTTCCAGATTTTTATTTCAATGTAGAAATACAATTACTCTTTACATAGTGTCCTTATATTTTGAAATCTTGCTGAAAACATTTATTACTCCTAATGGATTTTAGTAGATTTTCTCTGTACATGAACCAGTCATTTGTGAATGGAGATGGCTTCTCTTCTTCCTTCCCTATATTTTTATGCCATTTTCCTTCTGAATTACCAAGACTAGATCCTCCAGTGAAATGCTAAATAAAATGTTGAGAGCAGATATCCTTTTTTTTCTCCTAGTCTGAGAGGGAGAATCAATCTTTCAACATTAAATGTACTGTTACTTGAGGGGTTTTTGTAGATGTCTTTAATTGGTTTGAGAAACTCCTTTAATTGCTGAATTTTATCATGAAAGTATGGGGCTTTTACTAATGTTTTTCTATGCAGATGATCAGATGGGTTTTCTTTTTATTTCATTACCATGGTGTATTACATTAAATTGACTTCACATGTTAAACCAACCCTTCCTCTCCAGGATAAATCCCTACTTCACTGTACACATAATACTTTAGGTATGATGCTAGATTCCATTTCCGGGTATTATGTTGAGGATTTTTGCATCTCCATTCATAAGAGATGTTGTGCTATAATTTTCGTTTCTTTTGATGTATTTGGTTTGGTGTCAGTGTTATACTGACCTCATGCAATGAATTGGGAAATGTTCTTCCCCTTTCAATTTCTTGGGATAGTTTGTGAACATTTGCTATTGATTATTCATTAAATGTTTCACAGTAAGATATTCATTTTTTATTCATAAATGTTTGTTTAGGGACTGCTAGATACAAGGCACTATCCCAGGCACTAGACCTACCCTCAAAAGACTGGTATTCTTGCCTATTTGAGACTGCTTGTTTAGATAACTGCCATTGAATATTTCATTTTTTGTGCCCTTCTTCATGTTAACTCAAAATTTAACAACAATAAAAAGCAGATAAAGACATAAGTAAATTTAAAATTCTGAACCCACAGGCTTCACTTAGCGTTGATCACAATGTGACCCTCACCTTGCACATGCACACACTCACTTTATTCTTCACGCTTTCTCTCTGCTTCTCCACACAGTGATCACTAACTCAGCTACTCTCTCAATCTAATACAGAGGTTTAACGTCCTCCACAATAACTGCTGCTGCTGTGATTACTAGCAAACGTGTCATCTTCCTTAGATTTCTTCCTGCAATCTCTTCTACCTCTGAAAACATGATGAAAGGTCAGGTTGGTGCCACAGGGAAAGTACTTCCTCTGTAGGGAAAGTACTCCTGTAGGGAGTGTCAGGGCTTTCTTTGTAACTCTAACCACAGTATCTTGACAGTTTCTACTACAAACATGACTTGTTCTGGCCTTGCCTAGAAAGCTGTCCCCCAGGGGTAATAGGAACTTGTTCGCATTCGAAGTGAGACAGCTGAATCTCTGCCACAGATTCTAAGGCTTGCCACTATGACTTGAGGTCACTGAGCCAGGGGAGAGTCTTTTAAGCTGCATCTGCAATAAAAAAAAAAAATACCATGTGTTCACCTTAGAGCAGAGAATTCAACCCAAGGCAGCCATAAGATCCCCTTTGACAGAGGGATTTCATGCTCTAAGTACAGATTCTTCCAGAGAAGTCTTCCTCAGTGCCTGGTAACAGTGCTGATAATGGAATATTCAGAAGCATATCTCTATAGAGGTGACCATTCACTGCTCCAGTGATCACATCATTGATCCTGTAGAATTCCTTCTCTGCTACACATTCACAACCTTCCAGAGATATGTATTGACCACTTCCTGTATATCAAAAACTGTGCCAGCTAATTATGACCTAAGTAAGAAGTGTCCAGACTTGGTGAGGAATTTCTAGTCCAGCAGAGCATGTAGGACAGAATATTTGCTCCCAATTTAATTACTCATCACTGGGGAACCTAGACAAGAAGAGTTTGTGATCTCATGAAGTCATGAATTAGTTAAGGCTTCAGTACAATGTAACCAATGTGTAAATGTCAGTCTTTCTATGTTAACTTGATTGGATTAAGAAATACCAAGTAGCATGGCATGGTGGCACATGCCTATAGTCCTAGTGGTCAGGAGGCTGAGACAGGAGGATTGCTGTGTGTTCAAGGCCAACCTGGGTTCCATAGTGAGTTGGGACCTGCCTGGACTACAAAGTGAAACCCTGTCTCAAAAAAAAAGTGTCTAATAGATTAGTAGAGCACACTCCTGGATGTGTCTGGGTGGGTCATGGAGGCATGGCCTTGAGTGCTATAGATGATCACTTACCCATCCCTCTCTGGTACAGTTCCCTACTATGCTTGCTGGCCACTATGTACTAAACAGCTTTGCCTTGCCTTTTCACCATGATACTTCTGCCTTGGAGCCAACCCACCATGTACTGAACCTCCTGAAACCATAAGCTAAATTAAACCTTTCTTCCTTTCAGTTGTAGGTATTGGAATTGTGTCTCAGTGGTGGGAAAGCTGACTGATACACAATGTAATAGTATAAATGGCAGCACCTTCATATTCCATCAGAAAGTGAATAAATATATCTGGGCAGCTCTGTGTGCCAGACACTGTGCCAGGTATTGAAATACAACACTTTTAAAAACAGTCTTTTTTGTTAAAATGGGCTAAATCTAGTTGGTAACTCAGATAAGACAACAATTCTATCAAAAGTGATATATTTCTGAAGAAACCAAAGTGATTACTATTATAGAGAACATAAGATCCCTATCTGAGACACAGCTTAGCTATTAACAGCGTTCCATAAAGCCTAAAGTGTTAGATTCTCCCTTAATTGATTTGTTTCTTTTCCAGCTGGAAGCACAACTAGAAAGACACTTTCTTCAGATTGCTACAGTACAAACCATTCAATATTTTTAATAAGGCAGAAAACACTATAAATTCAATCCTCATTTTGGACAAAATTCATACTTATCGTAGTTTTGTCTTTTTCTGAATTATGCCATCAGTCCCGAGATCTGCCTTGTGCCTCCTCTGTGAGGATGATCCAGTAGAATTGAGTGACTGGTAAACGAAACAGCCTAGGGTAGAAATCTCAGCCTTGGAGATGGGAGGCTTGTGTGCTGGATAGGTTGAGCTCTTAGGTTCAAAGTGAGGAAAGTTTTGTTCCCCAGGTGAGGTGGGAACTTTCCAGAGGGCTGCACTCTCATTGGACAGCCCTCCACAAACCCTGCTCAGGTTGAGAGTGCTCTGAGGAAATAGTCTCCTGGCCTTGTGCAGCTGACTGAGGGGCATTAATCCTCTGATCACTTTAATCACATGCGAGCACTGTGTACAAGCCAACTGGGACCCTAAGGTACCCGACCCTAAGGTACCCACACAGAGAGACACACCAAACTATCTAAATGTCAGTTCTACCTCAAGAAGCTTTGCGAAGGTTTTTTATCAATGCTTGCTGGTATCTGCAGCTCCATTTCCAACTCAGCTCTCAGAGTAACCCAGTGAGACCCATTGCCTAGTGGCCTACAGCAGTGGCCTATTGGCTGAGACCAATAGCGGTGTCCCAGCATTGACTAAGCTGCCTCCTCCTGCTGGTTTTCCTCATATGTCTAGCTGCAGCAGCTTTTGCTCCTTTCCCAAAAATTGTCAGGGGAAATACATTCATGCCAACAGCCAAACACAATGAAATATTCTTGATCCCGAAAGACTGAACAGATACGGCAAGGAAAATGAATCACTATCCGAGCTAGTGCTCTTTAGTGAGTTAGTGGGTGCACACTGCCAAAACAGTTAAGACTTGCTATCCAGTCCAATTGGTGCCCACAACAGGAAGATTCTTTGCAACTAAACAACAGAACTAGCTCACTTTTATCTTGGCCTTATGTGTGTTCTTCACTTCTTCCCTTGTCATATGAAGCAGGACTCTATTCCCACTTGCCTCTGTTTTACAATTCTCTCTCTCTCCCTCTCTCTGTCTCTCTCTCTCTCTCTTCCCATCCTTTTGATTATTTTTCTCATCTTTCTAACGTACAAACCTCCTTCAATTATGTCAATGGACTAAAAAATATTTACTTACTCCTTAGCCAATGGCTCCTTAGCCAATGACCCCAGATGACCAGCAGTAAACACCAGAAATGGGAAGTTCTTCCCTTGCACTGGCCCAAGACCCCTATATTTTTGAATGTTCAATGGACCAAAGAAAAAAATAGATTCCTGTTAAAGCTTGGGAGAATATAGCTGTAGTTTATTGATGATCAGATCCCACTCTTTTCTCAATGAGAGGTTCAATCTCTCTCTGAACCTAATTTCCCTCAAATAGTTTCATAGTCTAGGTCAAATGTTTGAATGAATATCAGTTCTCTGTATCTGGGGACAGAACTGGGTCTGTGAAACAGGCTGGAATATTCTGCTCTAGACCTACCTTTGAGAGTTCTGCAATAATGTACCATCAAACATAATTATTTTAAACTCCCACTTATCCTCTGCAGAACTTAACTCTCAATAGAAAATTACTGGAGTAAAGAGCTTTCCTCAAAGGGATGAAATGGGTTAACAACACAGAATGTACTTACTAGTTGAACTTATTTATTTTTAACCTCACTGTTCTCAGGAGAACAAGGAGGTCAAAAAGGTAAAGAGACTGCATGTAGCTGAGATTATTATTAAACCTTTCTAACTGAGCAATAAAATAGCATAATAAACTTGCTTGCATTTAATATCCAAAAGGACAGCTGTAAATCTCAAGTGCTAAGGAGCATAGGAAATTTCCTCTAGAAAGAGTATGTCCTCAATCTAACGGCTGTGCAGCTGAGCACCTGTTCCTGTTTTATTACACATAGACTTGTTTGCTCAAACTATGAGAACATAAACCATGTTTCTGTATGCCAGCTACAGAGTGATGTAGGAAAGCAAATCTTTGCTTATTAGCAACTTTCAGTCAAATGAAAACCTTCTGATTAAACTCTTTAGGTTCAGTTTTTGTTTAACCACAAACAAAAAGAAAGGAGATGGGATGGGAAGAAAAGTCCACTGCGATTTGAGAAATAAATCACAAGGCCCCAAGGATCATCTTTATTCTTGGGTCTGTCCATCTGAACAACTAAAAACTCCAGGTGTAAAACCTACTAGGAATTGTACCCAGCAACCCAGCCTGTTCAGAAACCACATAGTGAATGGTTAAGAACTTGACCCATATATTTTCAAGGTACCTTGAAAAGAAATATCTTTAAAGATGTTCGGTTACCCTTGTGATTCATGTAGCCAGGCAATGGTCCAATTAGGCTGCCTAATATCATTTTCTATAAATCATCTCTCAGCAATGGTCAGGCATTTGATAATTTTAAAGAAAGTCCTAAAGAGCCTTTTCTTGGGCTTAAGTGCAGAAGCTCTCAAAAGAATGCCACCCCCAGCCTAACAACCAGAACAAACCATACAGTCTACAAAAGCTACCATTTTCCAGCAGTTCAAAGAGCTGTACTGTAAAGTAACTTAATGAATCAAAACTGCACTGTTCCACAGAGAGGAACACACAGCTATTTCATTCACAACTGGTAGATCAGAAGTAGAAGGAATCTCCCAAAGAGGAAGAAGAGATCTAAATGTTTTCATCAACATTTCAAATTTTCCTATCCCACTAAACCACTTTTCAAAAGATCTATAAGTCATTTGACAATGGTTCATTGATAACTAATGTTCACTGTATGCTGAAGTTTACATTTCAATTCTTAATCCAACTACTGCAGGAAATGAACATTTCTACAGATAAGGAAACCAAAGCTTAGCAAAAGTGAAGCAATTTCTTTCATGTAACTACTCTACAAAGTCTTTAGTCCAGCCCACTCTCCCATCACTAGTCACGGTCAGAATGAAAATTAGGAGGCAATTGCATTGCTAAATGTTTCTGAATATCTGAGGCAGATGTTCTTTTAAGTCCTAAGGAATTATTGGACAATCTCAGGGAAAATGAAAAAATATGAAGTTTTTAAATGTAGATATGCCCTCAATTTAACTGCCTGGAATCATCTGAATTGATTATTTGAAGTCTTAAAGGAATTGCGCAGGAAAATTAAAGGTACATGAAGAGCAATGCTCCTTGAAAGAAATATTCAGATGCCTAAATTCCTGCATAATCACTCTTTACTTCTTTGGCCTGAGGTAGTATACATCTAAAATTATTGGAAAAGTTATTACAAACATAATAGAATTCAAAATGTAATTATTGACTCCATACAGGTTTTTTTTCCAGGAATGTTACAACAAAACTAATCTAGATTATCTGTGATATTTAATACATCCCTGTAAAGGTCTAATATTTAATATTTGACCCAACTTCTGTTTCACTGCTGAAAAAGAGAAAACTTATTTTGTAACATAGATAGATAAGTATTTTTAAGTGGAATTAATTGTTTTGTTTCAATAATATGGGGAAAACACAGATTCATGGATTCTACATTAAACAAATTCCACAGAAACAAATCAATTCAAATACTTCCCAGGTGTCAATATTCAGAGATACATCTCCATGTACGAACATTAAATAGCGATTTTTTTTCTGGGATCCTTATAACACTTCCAATTTCTTCCATTTCTGACCAATAAAATATTCTAAACTTCATTTCAAATAGAAATTTCCCTTAAATACAGATCAACTATCATGCCTCAATCTAAGAGAGCATCAAATCATACTTCCTGTGTCCTAAAATATAGGCAATCTTCCCATATTCTGAAAAACTAATGTTGTAATGGAAAATTTAGGGTGTTTGGCTTCCTAGAGCAACAAAAAAAATAGTATGAGCTTCTTTTAAACTGCTGCGATTTTTTAGCCACTACATACTTCCATGAATTTCATAGCAATTTCCCACTCTTTGTTATAAAGCAGGGCTTAGAGGACTTGACCAGGAATTACTCAGAATGTGAGCCATCCCTGCCACCAACTAGACAGAAGACGATGCTAATGGTGAGGATGGTGATGACAGAGAATTACTAACTAGGTAGATAATCAATAAATGCTTTTCACTTAATTATCTGACATAATAGTCACAACAGTTGTAGTAAGAGAATATTACTACGCTTTTCCCCCTAATTTCATAGGTAAGGCAACAGGAGAAAGAATTTAAGTGGCGTGCTCTGGATCATTGGACTGGAGAGTTTGCCCTAGAGGGGAGTTCAGTCATGCGACCCCAGAGCTTTGTCCTCTGTTCCACTGAGTTACTTATCTTAACTCCTAGAGTTCACCATCTGTGTAGAAGCTCTGGAACTCTTTGGCAGAAATTGTTAAACAAGAAATTTAGACAGCGGCCTAAGATTCTGGAATCCTGGCGGGTGCTAGCTACAGGAACAAAATACACAGGTAAGAAAAACAGTAGAATCCCTCCCGCTCCCCCACCATGTCCAAGTATGAACCAGTAAAGTGTTTGTAACAGTAAAAGGCATAAACTTCCAGCTTACAGCAGCACAGTGGCAGGGTTTTGCTGAGGAATATTCCTCAAGCTAGTCTTTAAAATTCACTTAGGAATCACTGCCTTCCTGCCATTGTGTACATCAGAAGTTACTTGGAGATACTTGCTGAAGCAAATTCAAGTTGTCACAACAACACATAGACACTGAGAAGAATATTGTTAAAAACATCATAGTGTCCTTTGAAAAAGACACTTGAACAGTTACTAACTGACATCTGATCTCAACTTATGCAGCTGCCTACTCGAAGCTGCCCCATGATGGATTATTTTGATGCAAGCCGCAAGTATTAAATCATTTTATTTTTCAGTGTCGCACCCTGTGATAAAGAGCTCAGGAAAAAAAAAAAAGCCTGAAGAACCAGAGTAGTATAACACTTTCAAATATTTAATCAACATTCAATTTTCTCTGACTCGGCATGTTCTTACACTTTGTTTAAATACCATTTTCTTCTTTGTGGTAAATACAGGTCATCATTTTCCAATGTCTTCCCTGAGATACTAATTGATTTTGTGTAATATTGAAAGGGCATCCTATAGATCAATAAACCCCCTGAACACTAAATGTTACAGAGTTAAACAGATTGCTTTACCGCTGGTTTTTTGTAAGACTTTAATACGTCAGTACGCACTGAGGCCTCCAACAGAGCGACCGGATGTGCATCAGTTCCTAAATCTTTTTGAAAACGACTTCTTTTCCTGAAACATGTCTTAAGAAATATTTCCATGGACAACTGTTTAAATTTCATCTCCATTTTCTTTCTCCTTTGTGAAATCCAGTGGGGTTAGTTCTGTCCTAGAAACCTCAAAGGGGCTCAGTTTCATCTCTACAAAGCCTGAACACTTACCTAGGTGACGATTTCAGAACAATAATTACAGAGATAGTACGTGGGTAGGGCAATGACTACTTTTTTTGGAAACAAGTTTACTGTGTGTTGAAATGATAACCTGTTTGAATACATGACTCAGCCAAATACTGAATGCAAAATGCAGAATACTGAAACTCTTCTTAGAAAGCAGTCTGTGGTCAGACTTTTGGATAAAAAACAAAACAGTTCTTCACCAAGAAAATAGTATTCTTGCTGTGTAGCAACTTTCATGCTCTGCTTTTCAAAAACTGATAGGACCTATTACATACAAAAGGAATTTTGTTCCCCAGCAGCTGGAAATAAGCACTCTAATAAACATAGGTTTAAGTCTGGCACAAAGGGCTACTTGAGGCATTTTATCAGCTTACAGCATTTGCAATTAGGAGTCTCCCAGAGATTGGAGATGCGCTGTCTTTGAAAAAGGAACGGGCTCACAGACTTACTTACACTAGTTCTGGTACTAAGTCGTCATTGTCTCCTGAGGTGTGTGTTATATTTCTAGCACTTGTACCATGGTCCTAAAACCAATACTAAATAAAAGGTGACCGATCTGTGTTTTAAAAGGAAGAAAGCTCTCTGAGTCGCTTTCCTGTCACTGGGACATAACACCTGAAGTCTACAATTTGAGAGAGGTTTATTTGGCTCCCAGCTGCCAGCTGGCCGGGGTTGGCTGGCCCCAAGGCAGACACAGCATGGTGGCAATGCGTAGTGAAAGAAATCTGTTCAACCTCGCTGGCCAGGAAGCAGAGAGCAGGGAGAGTGGGTAAAGAAAAGAATGCACCCTTTTAGATCATGCTTCCAGTGACCCACTTCTTTGACCAGGCACCGCTCCTAATAGCACATTCAGCTATGAACGGATCCATGGATTGATTAACTGATTGGTATAGCAACCACTATCCAATCCCTTCCGAAAGTCCCACCACCGAATACATGAGACCTTTAGCGGACAATTTACATCCAAACCATAAACATTATGAGGATGGTTCTTTCTCACCTCCTGGTAATGAGGATCAGAAACAGAATAGATAGCTAAAAAAATGTTAAATTAGCATTGCTTTTAGTTAGCCCAGGTGACTCTGGTGTCTTTGTAAATCACCTTCCAGCAGGGCTAGTGTGTGTGTGTTCGTTTGCTTGGTTGCTTTTGAGTAGTTGTAGTTGTGGTGGCGGTAGTGGTGGTACCGGGGATTGAAATAGGGCTAATCTTTGAAATGCACCCCCATGCTCAGATAATGGGATGGTGCATATCCGCAGAGAACCCTTCCGAATCCTTTTTTAGGGCAATCATAAGAACTCGGTACCCTGGGGATTGTGTGTTGTTGCAGGATTTTACTTAGCTGACTTGCTTCAGCTTGGGCAGAAACAGCAATCAACTTGAGTGATGCTAATTGGGAGGCTGGCTGATTTCTATTTTCTTTTGCGTCAATTGATCTGAGAGCAAAGTTAGAAAAGTTTGCTTTTGCTGACAGGCCACAGGAACATGGCTGCAATTACTACCTTCTCATTTTCCAAGCTAGAGCCATAAAGAGTGAAAGATGTCAGTGCTCCTTCCTCTCCAGCGACACTCTGGAATTGCTAGTCTGTGGGAGTTTCTGCATTGCTTCTGATTGTTGATTCGCCTGTGTTGTAGCATTAGCACTAGAAACCTGCCACACATTCAACCCTGACTTTGGCACCTGGGCACAGAGGTACAGAGTAGGGTCCTTGAGCTTCAGGTGCTTCTAGTCTAACGAGGGAAACATGAATAAAATTATAAATCATGGCACTTGGGATCTCTTTTTTTGAGATCCTTTTTATTAGGCAAAAATATCAACAGTCAGAAAAGCAAAAGGAATAGTATATATCGTGCACCTACATGTACATCCTCTTGATTAAAACACGAAGCACTACCATGATTTGCCTTATTGCTCTATGTGTGCCCGTGAGAGAGACAGAGACAGAGGATACTGAACTGGAAACCAAGTTTCACATATCATAACACGTAAAGCCTCTAAATAATTTAGCTCCATCACTTAACAACAAGAACATTTTCTTATTGAAGCGTAATTTATCATCTCTGTTATGGCTGTTGTCTGCATGTCCCCCCAAAAGCCTCATGCAGTCATAGGTAGGACTTTTCCAGAAATGGTTAGATCTAGAGTGTGGGATGCTGGGGATGAAGGATGTGTAAATACTGAATCAGTTCACTGACTGGTTTGGCACCTGCCCTTTGGCTGTCTTCTGTTGGCCATGAACTGTGTCTCCTCTGCCACGCCACACTGCCCTGGAGACAGCCGACTATGGACTGAAACCTCTAAGTATTGTAAGCCAAATAAACCTTCCCTCCTTCGACTTTGGGTGTTGGATATTTTATCTCAGCAATGAGAAAAGTTACTAAAACAATATCCAAGAAAAATATAATAATTCCCCAGTACTATCTAATATCTTATGTATATTCAAATATCCCAGGTTGGCCCAAAAATGTCTCTTAGGCTGGTTTTGTTCTAACCTAGAATCCAATTATGATTTATATTTCCTTTGATATTTTGTAATCTCAAATGTTCGTGACCGTGCCTCTCTTTTCAGGACATTGGATCACTGACTCTTTTAAGAGATCAGACCAATGACATACAGCCTTATTTTCTAGATCCTATTGCTTCCTTGTGGTGTCCATTAACTTTTTTTCTATCAATTTTCCCTGTAAACTGAAAAGTAAGCCTAAACGCTTCATTAACCAGATTAAATATGTTTGACAAGGAAACTTAGTACTTTCTTATATTGCTGGTAGGAGTGTAAAATAGGCAGCAACTTTAGAAAATAGACTGAAAGTTCCTTAGAACATGAACATTGTTATGACATGATCCAGCCAGCCCACTGCATGGTATATACCCAAGAAAAATGAAAACATATGTCCAAGCAAAAATATGCACCAAATCTTCATAGCATCCTCATTAATAGTGGCTAAAAAGTAAAAACAACCCAGTGTCTTTTAACTGATGGATAAATAAAAATGTAGCCTATCTAATAGAATATTATAAAAATAACCCAAATATCTGCTGATGGATAATTAAGATTTTATGTAGCTGTCCCCTGGACCATTATAAAAAGGAGTGAAGTCCCGATACATAGATGAACTTGAAAACATGCAAAGTGAAAGAAGACAGTCACAAAAATCACATACAGTTATTTTAGGATTACATTTATATTTAATGTCCAGAACAATCAAATCTGTAGACAAAGAAAATAGATTAGTCTTTGTGTAGGGTTGGACAGGGAAAGAGGGATGTGGCAGTGACTACTAATGGGTATTGGGCTTCTTAGGGGGGAGAAAATCTCTTTAAATTAGGTTCTGATGATTTTACATCTCTATAATATAAGAGCCATGGAACTATATGCTTTAAATAGATGTACAGTGGCGTATGTGAATTATAGCTCAGTAAATCTGTTGAAAAAAGAAAACTTGCATAGATAATGATCTGCATTTTGTAGGTGTCACATTAAAAGACCTGTAAATTCAGGCTGTGTGTTTGTTAATGATACTTAGTTTGACTTCTTGGTTAATGGGTGACTGTGGTCATCTTTTGAGGGAAGTTTTTCCTTCTGTCTAAACATTGTGAGCAGTCTGTGGAATGATGAATTAAAGTCTCACATACAGCCTGCTCCCCATCATATGACCTGAGGCTGGAGCATACATTGTCAAGCCTTGCCTGAGTCAGTAATTTCACCAGCAATTACAGAACGGCCAAGACTCTTTCCATAGGTTCAAAAACTCAGTCTGACAGACTTTTCAGGACCACTATGCAAGTTGGTTGCAGAAGAGGGATAATAACCTAAGGCTTTGGCCTTTCCACTCTGTAGCCCATTGCCTTAAACTGCCCTTCTGCAATGTAGGAAGAGAACCGGTCCTGCATTAAGAGGTAAAAAACTATTTGATGAGTTTTCTAGGTACTTGCAAGCCAAGGATCTGTTAACCTGGTGGGAAACTTTTCTAAAAGAGGATAAACAACTGTGTGTCTTTAATAGTGCACAGGAGAGTGCCAGTGTAACACAAACAAAACTCCTACCAGCAACAGCCTAAGTTCGGAGGAAATGCATTGTTGGTGAACAGTTTCAATTAGTTACAATCTACTGCTAAAAATCATGAGTTTCATAGCCAGATTGCCAAAAGTTAAACACTGGCGCCTAACGCTTGCTACTTATACACTCTGGCATGCGTTGCATAACCTTGTGGTGCCACAAATCGTTGTCTGTAAAAGGGGATAAATAGTAATACAAAATGCCAAGGTGTTTTATTTTTAATTAAATGAGTTTAAGAGTATGAGAATTGTTCCTGGCAATAACAAGTCTTCAAAAATTTTGGCTGTCATTAGACTCCACAAAATGTTTGCATAGCAGTTGGCAAAGAATAAGAGGGCTGCAGAGGCTAGCTGGCTTTCCTTCCACAAATACAGCGTCACCTCTGCTATGGAGACATTCTTGGGCATTGCCACTGCAAGAGGCAGAGTAGACCCCCGGGGGAGAAATCTGCATTGGAACCCGGAGATCTGGGCTGTAATGTCACATCTGTCACCAACCACTGGTTGACTCTTTTCTGAGCTTCAGTCTCTACTTTGTAAAAGGAAGAGGTTGGCATAATTCAGGTCCAAGGGCCCTCCCACTTCTGGCAATGTGATTGGAGGAGTCTTGGATGGATACTGTAGCCAGTCTGTCCTGCTCAGGCTGCTCATGTGAGACAAAATCAGGTTTTAGAAACTTTGGCTCCCTAATGCAATTTAGCAATAACCTGCTGTTCAGAAAACAAAATTTGAGAAGAAAAATGTAAACCTTTGGTTGTGCAAAAGTTTTTTTTTGATGTTCGTAAGAACACAATAAGAAACATATCTAAATGTGTATGTTATATTTATTATTGAGAACTATCAGACAGAAAATAGTAAGCCTGGTCTATCCTCAGCTAGATATTTCATATAAGCTACTTTGTTCTTTTGCATGTCCTAGGATATAATAGATACTCAGCAAAGAAAATTTTTGATTGACTGAAAACATAGCCTGTAGGGGTCAAGGGGAGTTGGAAAAATGACTCCAAGTTGACCCATAAGACTAATTGCTATCTTTATGATAGTGTTCTGGTGAAACATTTGTTGTTTTCTTTGTTATTCATTCACTCTGGCTTGGTGAAGAGAACTTACATGTCCTTAGCAGGCCTTCTGCAAGGTCCATACGATGAGGAACCAAGGCCTCCAGCCAACCCCTGTATGAGTGAGCCTTCTTAAAGCACAGTTTCCAACCACCTGCCTTCACATGACTGCAGGCCCAGAGGTCTGGAGCCAGAACCACTGACCTAAGCCATTCTGACATTCCTTTCCTTCAGAAATTTTATGAGAAGACAAATAATTGTCACAGTCATCACTAAATTTTGTATTATTTCATTATGAGCAATAGGTGAGCAATACAGATATGTAAGTAAATGATCATAAAATGTGTTGCCTAAGCAGAACCTAAGGAATGTCAACACCAAGACACCTTTCTTTTTGTTGCTTCCTCTTTTGTTTGTATCAGGAAACAAAATTCTATGGGTTATTTTGTGGCAGAACTGCCAAAAAGAGCAATGATGATATAAGGAAATATGATCAAGTTAGAGACATGGGTAGTCCAGGAAACTAAGTCCCCACACATCATACTGACTGAGACAAAGCCTCTTCCTTCTTTCCTTTTCTGCAGTTATAACAAGCTGCCAGTCATCTCTTCCTTCTCTTTATAGGGCATAAAGTTGCTTTCCCTGTTCCTTCCTTTTTGCTTAGGGGAAAAAAAGGAAAATGTAGGTTTTTCAGCAGCAGCAATGGGCTGCAGAGTAAGCTGCATTATCTAGGAGAAACAGGAACATTTCAATCAGCACTAAAATGATTTCTTTAAGGATAAAGAGCCAAATATATCTCAAGTGGAATTTTCCAGGAAAGGAACATATTTTGTGTCTAGCTCCCAAGTCAGTTCATTGGCTGGTCAAGAAGCTGGGTTATGAGTGGCATCTTTTTCAGATTAGCTTGACTAGTTTGATTTGTTTCAATGTAGCATAAATAAATCCAAGCTTTTAGGTTTAAACTGCAATATTAGAAATAACACTAACTGTTTTATTATCAATTAACTCCCAAATGTAGAATGGTTCTAAACATTCTGGAAGCCTATTATACACACACATGCAGCCCCACTACACATGTTTGAATCACCAAGAAGATCTCTTCTAAATCAGAGACCCACACCTTTCTTTCCCCTAAACCTTTTCATCTTGTGGCTCCACCCTTGTGCTAGTTAGCTTCCTGTGACAGTAATGAAATATCTGACATAATCAAGTTAAAAAGAGGAAAGGTTTATTTTGATTCTTATTTTTGGAAGTTTCGGTCCTTGAGGCCAAAATTCCCATTGCTTTGGGGCCTGTAGTGAGGCAGCACATCACAGCAGAAAGGCGAGCAGAGTAGAACAAGTTGCTCACGTTAAGGACATCTCAGGCATAGAAACACGGAGACAGAGCCAGAGGCTCACATCCTTCAGCTCCCTTGAGGGCAGGTCCCAGTGCTCAATGACTTTAACCTAGGCCCCATCTCTTAAAGGTTCCACCACCTTCCCTGCACCCAGCTGAGAACCAGCCTATATAACTCGTGGGCCTGCGGGAAACATTCCAGGCCCAGGGTACAGCAACCATCTTGCACCAGTGCCTTTCAGGTTGTTCCCTTGTCTGTAGCGTGCCAGTGAGCGGGGAAAGCATACAGCGAAGTGCGTGTTAGAAGAGTCACAGGCCTGACCTTGAAGTAGTATGCATCACTCCTACCTATATTTTATTTGCTAAAATCAGTCCCTTGAACCCCACTTGACCTCAGAGAGCTGGTGTGCCCAGGAAGAAAGGAGACAAATTCTGAAACATCTAGTCAGTCTCTGGCACAGCAATGGTACCACTTACCTCTGGACAGCCGCAGATCACCCTCTCCATTGCCTCCTCCTGGGCCCACTCACAACCATCCTCGCACCCCCTCTGCCTTCTCCCTGCCCTCAGAGAACCTCTTCCCATTGTGTTACACCCAGTTATCACTGTTCATGAATCTCTTCCTCTGCTACTCTCTTAGCACCTGGAGGGCAGAAACCATGTTTTTTTTTTTTTTTTGTCTATGCATCGGAGTACCTAGTAAACTGTAGGTACTTGTTTTGAAAAACAAGGGGATAGATTGAAGGATAATAGAATTTTACAATAAGACCAGGTGAGAGAATTATGCTGTGGGACCCCCTTTGATAGAATGTGAAAAGGAAATAGAAATGGCATGAAAAAAAGAAAGAGTATGGAAACTCTTCTGGTTCTACAACCACCCTCCAAACAAACAAACAAACAAACAGAAAGAATTCAGATCTTGATATAGTCTGATAATGGGCAATATGAACTCTCCCTTCACCACATGTGGTTTTGAGGCACCTAGTGTACACTGCCAGGACTACGACAGGGAGAAAACTGGACCCGGAGAGAAAAATGGCAGAAAAAAATGGCAGAGAAAAATGGCAGTAAACTCTGGCAGAATTTAAGAAACAATAGTACAGTATGTGCTAAAATTTTCCTATTGCTCATCCTGCCCCTGATTAACAATAGGTCCTTGTTAAGTCATTTAATCTGTTTGTGCCCCAGATTTCACACCTATGAACTAATGATGTTGGGTTACTTTGACTCTCATATCTAGAATTCAAACATTCCTTGAATTTGAGCTTTCAAACCACCTTATGAGGCAGTTAGCTGCCCCTCACTGACAGGCTTTGAACAAAGATGAGATTACCTTAATTTCAATAGACCAGCATGAGTTGAGTGCCCATGCTGTAGGCTAAGCACTTATTTGCATGTGGAGGAGATTCTAATATCGCCTCTGTTTTATAAGTAGTGAAACTGATGCTTAACAAACTTTATGAACTTTATCCTGATGCTGAGGGTGGAACCAGGATTGGGGTCATGGCAGGTGTCTTTGCCCTGTGTGCTGAATTTCTGTGTTCAGGTTAGCAAAATGACTGGCTGGCCACTTGGGTTATTTTCTACTTATAGATTTTACACATTAAAAAAATTGTGTGACTCGCCTTGGAAGGAGAAAGAAGGAACTCCTGAGAACAGTAACCTGTCATGTTTTCAGTATCTTAGAGTTCATACAACAGTCCCCCCTTATCCATGGAGAATGCATTCCAAAACTCCCATTGGACACTCAAAACCATGAAACCATAGATATAATAAACCCTGCATGTTTTTTCCTATGCATATACACTTGTGATTACGTTTAATTATAAATTAAGCATATTATGAAACTAACAGTAACAACTAATAATGAAACAGGACAATTAGAACATTACACTGTAATAAAATTGCCAGCCTATTCTTGTACTCTGTGGTCATTATCAAGTAAAATAAGAGTTACTCGAACATAAGCACTATAACACTGCACAGTCAATTTGATAACTGAGAGGGTTAGAAAGCGAATAATGTCTTGGTCACTTTCTCATCACGGGGACACAATACCCGATAGCCACAATGCAAAGGAAGACGGGTTTGCTTTGGCTCATGGTCACAGTCTGGTTGGCCAGCTCTGAGGCAGAAGGGCAAGAAGAGTCTGGTGGAGGAAAGTTCTCCTCAACCCAGCAGCCAGGAACAGAGAGAAAAGGGAGGAACTAGGGAGCAAAATATGCCCTTCCAGGCCATGTTTCCCAGGGCCCTGCCTTCTGGTCCGCCCCACCTCTGAAGGGCACGTAGGTCAGGTCTCGGGCCCCCATGGTCTAACCTCCTCCCCAAAGCCCCAGTTCTAGGCACATGGAGTTGGAGGGACAGTTTAGGTTTAAACCCTAACAGGGAGCACACACAGCATGAACAGTACCGTCTCTGCTAGGACATGATTTTGTCAGACTACTTAGGTACACAATTTAAAACCTATGAATTGTTTATTTCCAGATTTTTTGTTTTCATCTGGGATTTTTGGAGCATGCCTAACTGGAGATCACTGAAGCCATGGAAAGTGAAACTGTGGATAAGAGAGGACCACTAAAATTGCACCCCGGCTAGCAAGCAGGGCTCCTGTGTGTCCAGGGAAGCTTCCCCAGGTGGGAGGAGGTCCTCTTCTGTCTCTCCACCAAAGGAAATCTCCGATGCTTGAGAAAGTTTTCTCTGTGTGTGGAGCCACCAAGGTTTAACTGAACTGATGTGAAGTACAGAGAAAATTTGAAACAGTGCTATTTCAGTGGGGCTTTGCTTGGTTTGGGGCCATTTTAATGAATAACATTGCCTTTTGAGGGAGCAACAGCAAGTTGATAGAACAGCTGCTAATCCAAGAAGTTGCCTTGGTCCTGCAGTTTGAAAGGGCCCATGGCCTATAAGCAACTGCTCCTGAGGCCCACAGTGGCAGGGGCTCATTCATGAAGGGCCAAGTTCCGCAGCTAGAGCACCCGGACACGCTTTGACTGAGTGATTTGGGGAAAGTGACCTATCCCATCTCTAGCTCACCTTCCTCAGAAGAAAGTAGAAATAGTGAAATAGGGAACCTTGGTGGAGTTATTAGAAAGAGGACATGAGTTGAACTACATAAAGTGCCAATGAGAGTGGCTGGCGCACAATGAATACTTAATTGGGGCATTCCTTGCAGGCTTAGTGATGGTATTAAATTGTTCTCTCATAATTTTGAACTAAAAACTTAGAGGGGAAACTTCAACCCAAAGTCATAAAGTGAAAGAGTGACACAGGTAGGAACAGAGAACTCAGCAGCACAGTGCAGGCCTTAGAGGCCAGGGTTCTTCCTGACGCATTTGAACTTGGATTTACAGGCATCAACTGGCCACCCAGGACTGAGCCCTGATACCCAAAGGCTTTGTTTCAGAGTCACAAGTTTGAACTCAGCCTGGGTAACTTAGGAGATTCTGTCAAAATAAAGCATAGCAAGGACTAGAGATACAGCTCAGTGCAAAAGGGTTCAATTTTCAGGACACAGAGAGAAAGAGAAAGAGAGAAAGAAGAGAGAGAGAGAGAGAGAGAGAGAGAGAGAGAGAGAGAGAGAGAGAGAGAGAGAGAGAGAGAGAGAGAGAAAGAAAGAAAGAAAGAAAGAAGAAAAAGAAAAAGACAGTTTTTACATTTTTACCTGCTGGAATAGTTTATAATTCACCAAGGTGTTTTGTTTCCTAACGATACATCCAACTGGATATATGACATCACCATTGAAACTGTTTTGGTCACCTTATGTAACTACAAGAAAGCCTGGGGATGTATTAATAAATATAGAGTTGACAGGCATGTAACATAAAGTAATATCAGGCATTACCGATAGACATTAATGGAGGCCAGGTTCCAGGGACAGACACAAAATCGTACCAGAGGGAGCTGGCCTACTTTATTATCTTTATGTAGGTTCAGATGTTGGTGATTTCTCAGGGATGTTGTAAAATGATGCTTTATTTCATTGGCTGTACCCCTGGCACCCTGAGCTATCCCATTTCCTAAAGGAATATCTGCCAAGAAAATCTTCAGGCAGCAAATGGAAATGCATCCTCCCGTCTGTCTGTCCCTTCTTTTGTGGAACAGAATTAGCTTTTGTTAGACTGGGCTCTGCTCTCTCAAACAACATCCTGATCCTCAAGGGGAGAGAGTGCACTGAGACAAATCCCCAATATTTCAGAGCTGGGCCACCATACTTTGGAAAGTGTCACCCAAAGGCCCATACGGTAAAGCCTGGGCCTCTACCACTTGGCCCTGTTGGGAGGTGATGGGGCCTGGAGGGTTTCTCCGGTCACTGAGGTTGTGGTCGTGAAGGGGACATCAGACCTTTTCTTCTGTTTCCTTTCGCCTTCATTTCCAGCCATGAAGCACTTGGCTTTATGTTTGCTCCGTGTCATGTGCCACTGGCCCAGGGTGATGGGCTCAAGCAGGCATGAACTAAAATCTCCAGAACTATGAACCAAAATAAAACTTCCCTCTTTATAAGTTGATTATTGCAGATATTTTGTTATAGAAACAGAAAACTGATGAACACAGAGGCCTATTCATTCATTAGGACTTGGTAAGAAGGAGCTGGGCACCAGGACACATGCCTGTAATTCTCAGTGAGTTGGGAGGTCAAGGCAGGAGTACAGCAAGGTTGAGACTGCCCTGGGCAACTGGTTGAGACACTATCTCAAATCAAAAAATAGGAAGTGCTCAGTGATAGGTGGTCCTTGGATTCTATTCCTAGTAGTGAAGAAAGATTAGTAAGAGAGACCAGGAGCCTCTTCGCACCAGCAAGGAAGTGGACACCCACCCTAATGGTGAGACTGGGTCAGGAGAAAGGTGACTGTGACACAGAAAAACCAAAGTCACAGAATATGGGAAACATCCCAACGCCCAGCTTGTGGGAGACTGAGCTCCAGCCGGAAACAGTCTCAGCAGGGCAGACAGATGCCACAAAATCCAGCCAGCAGAGAGCACAGTCGGCCGGGCGGAGGGAAGCACCACAAAGGAACAACAATGGCAGTCAGAACCAATGGCAGGGAAATGCTCAGCCACATGATGTCCTGCAGTGGGAGGGATCTGAGTCTGGGGCGCCGCTTCAGACACCAGTGGGAGTGTGGGTGTCCACAGCTTCCCACCGCAGCACAGAGGCTGTGGCCTAGCTTGCTCTGCTCCTCCATCAGAGGCAGTCAGAGTAAGTAGGTCAGCATGCAGACTCTAGCCAGACACTGCTCCTAGTGCGAGGTCTGGTAACTTCTGGAGCTCTGGCCATGGCTCAGATATGCCCATGGACTGTGCAAGTGATCTGTCATGAACAGCTCAGTTTTCCAGCGCCCCAGTTCAGGTATGGAGGACATCAAGTTGGTGGGTGCGGAGCAGTCTGTCAACTAGCAAATCCGCCCAAGCACTCATCTAAACCACAGAGGGTCAGAGCTCAGCCTCCTGACTGACCTACACAGCTCTCCTACTTGGACAGAAGCAGAGAAGAACTTTGGACAAAAACAAAAGACTTTCACATCCCCTCATTCTTAGACAACCTGGAGGAAGCGGATTCAATTTTCCTACACCGTCTTTCACTTTCCATTTACCTTCCTGCCTCTTCTTCCCTTCCTTCCTTCCTTGTATTCCCCTCCCCCTTTTATCTTATTCATAAATATTGTCATTAAGGGCCGTTTTTGCTTTTTCCTTACCCTATTCTTACATTATGACTCTCTTTTCCTGGGTTAGTGAAATTGTAGAGAACTTTTTACACAAGTTTTAAATTATATGTTCGTATCTGGTTGTTTCTTTAGATGTTGATATTACTGCTACTTATTCTTTCTGTGCAGAGCAGTGCTACAGATTGTACCTAGTACTTTGAATAGGTTGAGTGGGTGCTTTTGTCCTGATACACACCCACAGCCCAGGGCATATGCAGAGAGACCCACTTACTGAAAAGGTTCCCACACAATAGTGGTAGAGTTACTCATCCTAACGGATCTGCAAACTTCAGCACAAGAATCATGACAAAGCAAAGCAACAAGGTGTTTCCAAAACTTCACAACTCCCTGAAACCTGATCCTACAGATGATGAGGGTGATGAAAATCTAGACAAAGAATTTTTAAAATGGGTAATAAATATGATCAATGAAATAAAAGAAAATACAAATATACAGTTGAGTGAACCAATTATTAAAATTATAACAGAGCTCAAAGAAGGTGAATATAAATAGCTGAATGAATTAAGGAACAAAATGAAGACCATTGCAGTAAAAGGATAGAGGTTCTAAACCAAGAATCAAACAGAAATCCTAGAAATAAAATCCTCAATTAGTCAAATAAAAGCCTGAAATGGAAGTCTTACCGGTAGGCAAGATGAATCAGAAGGAAAGATATAAGGGCTTGAAGGCAAGGCTGATGTACTAGAATACTCGGACAATAAGTTTTCTAAAAAAAGAAGAATAAGAAAAAAATGAAAAGCACTTTGACAATTCTAACAGAGCAAATTTAAGATTCATTCACAAGGAGAGTACGGAAGTACAATGGCATACTTCTTTTATGCTAATGGTGTTAAAAAAAAAACCTGTTCCATAAAATTAAAGCATAAAATAGCCCCTATCTGGGAAACGAGTTGGCTACCCACATATGCAGGCATGTAGAACCTCAAAGCAGGTTTACCCAGGAAAGAACTCCTCCACAGCATATCTAATTTTTAAACATTCAAGATGAAGAAAGATTGCTAAATGTAGTTAAAGAGAAACACCAAATCACAGTGGCAAACTTATCAGAATAATAGTTGATTTCTCAACAGAAACACTAAAGGCCAAGAAAGTTTGGAATGATGCTCTTCAAACCTGAAAAATATAATTTACAACATAGATTATTGTGTCCTCAGGGTTATCCTTCAAGATTGAAGAAGAAATTAAGACCTTCTAAGATAATTATAACTAAAGAAATTGATGACCACTAAACCAGCATTGCAGAAAGTATTTAAGGTAATCCTAAGCATAGCAGAAGCAGACACTCACAACCACAGGACCAAGCTAAAGAATAAATATCACTGGGAGAGTAGATAAATGAATAAAATCAGAAATGAATCAAACACTAAAAAAACAACAAAATGACAAGATTCTGTACATACCTTTCACTAGTAACACTTAACGTTGTACATGGTCTTCATTCTCCAGTTAAAGACAGAGGTTAGTGGACTTAATCGATAACCAAGACACAAATATATACTGCTTATGGAAAACAAAGAGCACACCCTCCTGCAAAGACAAACACAGGCTGAAAGAGACAGGATGGAACATTATACTCTGAGAAACTAGGCCCTGAAAGCAAGGAGAAGTAGCTATACCACTAACTGAAAAAATAGACTTCAAACTAAAATTAATCAGAAGAGAAAAAGAAGATTCCTAGATATTGGTAAAGGTAACATTTCACCAAGAAGAGATAACATGTAAATATGCATGAACCAAATGTCAGCACCCTAAATTTCAAAAATAAACACTACTTGACATAAAAGTTCAAAAAGATCCAAACATGTGCATCATGGAGGATCTCACCACCTCACTCTCACACACAGACAGGCCAACCACAGAAAAAAATCAACAAAGAAACATCAGCATTACACGACATTGTAGATCAAATGGACTTAACAGACACCTACTGTGTTCCATCCTTACCAACAGAATGCATGTGCTTTTCCACAGCCCATGGAACTTTCACCCAAAAATAAAACAACCACAATTTGGACCATAAAGCATATCTTAATAAATATTAAACAGGTAAAGTAATCTCATGCATCTTATCCAACCACAAAAGTTTGAAGCTAGACATCAATAGCAAACAAAACCACAGAAACTACGTAAACATATAGAGATTGTGTAAATCTCTGATATTGAAAATATCTGGGGAGAAATTTCAAAAGTCCTAGGATCAATCAATAATGGAAACACAACATAACAAAATTTATGGAGCACAATGAAAGCAGTTGAAATATGAAAGTTTATAGCTATGTTTATCTACATCTGAGAGACAGAGATCACTAATAAATACCCTACAGAGTCATGAAAGCAAGAAAAACCAGACCCCAAATTAAGCAGAAGGAAAGATGTAACAAAGACCTCAGTGGAAGATAATGAAATCGAGAATAAAAGACAGTACAAAGGATCAGTGAATCAAAGACAAATCCTCAGCCAAACCATAGTGAACTGGATAAAAAACTAAAAACATTTCCTTGAAAATCAGGATCAAGACAAGGGTGTTGATGCCCACCACACCTGTATAGTACCACACTTAAAACATTATCCAGGACAATTTGGCAGGAGAACAAAATAAAAGAGAAACCAATAGGAAAGGAAGTATTCAAATTACCCCTGTTTGGAGATGATATGACCAGTTACATAGAAAATTCTACAGACTCCATCAAAAGACTTTTAGATTTGATAAACTCAGAAAAGTGGCTGCATACAAAATCCACATAGAAACATCAATAGCTTTTCTATACAATGATAATGAATCCCCCAAGAAAGAAATCAAGAAAATGATTCCATTCACAATAGCTTTAAGAAAACAAAACACCTAGGAATCAACCTAGGAATCAAGAAGGTAAAAGACGTTTATAATGAAAATTATAGAATGCTGAAGAAAGACATTGAAGACATTAGAAAATGAAAGACCACCCTTGTTCATGGGGTAGCAGAAATAATATTGTTAAAATAGCCATATTATTGGGCCAGGGATATAGCTCATGGCCCAGAACCCAACTGGCAAGTGCAAGGTTCTGAGTTTGGTTCCTGTTACAAAAAAAAATGGCCATATTACCAAAGCAATCTACAGGCTCACCATGATCCCTATTAAAATGCTAACAACATTCTTCAGAGAACTAAAAAGAAATCCTAGAATTCATAAAAGGCCAGAGCAGAAAAGGTCTAAAATAACAAAAGCAGTCCTGAGCAAAAGCAGTAACACTGGGGGCCTTGCAATACCTGATTTCAAATTATGCTATACAGTCATAGTGAAAACATCGGTATAATAAACCAAGTGTGATGGCACACTTGTAATTCCAGCACTCAGGAGGCTGAGGCAGGAGGATCACAAACTTGAGGTCAGCCTGATCTACATGGTAAGTTTGACGCTAGATTGGACTACATAGCAAGAGCCTATCTCAGAAAAAAAAAAATCAGTATGGTTCTGGTGTAAAAACAGACATGGTCTTCCACTGGCTTACAGTGAAGTAGAATCAAAGACACTGTAACAAACTTAAACATTCTCAGCCATCTGATATTTGACAAAGGAGCCAAAAATAGCCTTCTTTCCCTCATTTTTTTATTTTAAAGACAATAAAAAACAATAAAAATGATACAGAATTTCAAAAAAAGATGATAGAAAATTAACAATGGTTATTATACTGCATATTAATTTCTATTAGTTCTTTGAAAAGTTCAGTTAGTGTTTATATTGTTTGATCAATCTTACATGCCCCTATCTGGTAGTCTGAGCAACTACTAAGACAGCCTTTTCTAACAAATGATGCCAGGATAACTGGAAATTCACACGCCTAAGGTTGAAACTAGATCCTTACCTATCCTCCTGTAGTAAAATCAAATCACAATGAATCAAAGACTTCAATATAAGACCAGAAAGTGTGAAACTGCTGGAAGAAACCACAGGGAAAACAGTTGAAGCCATCAGCACAGGCAAAACCTTCTGAATACGACCCTAATAGAGCAAGAAATAAGATCAACAATCAAGAAATGGGGCTACATCAAATGTTAAATCTTCTGCACAGTGAAGAAAACAATGAACAGAGTGAAGAGGAAACCTACAAAATGGGTGGAAATTTTTGCTAGCTAGATAGAAGATCAATATCTAGAATATACAAAGAACTCAGAAACTTAACTCCAAAGAAACCCCAACCTTTAGGTGAGCAAATGAATTGAATAGAAAATTCTCAAAAGAAGAAGTGCACATGGCCAACAAGTGTATGCAAAAGTGTTTAATATCTTCAGCCTTTAAGGAAATGCAAAGCAAATCTCCGTTGAGACTCCATCTCACCCCAGTCAAGTGGCTGTCAGCAAGACTACAAAACTGGTTGAAAGGAGGAGAGGGGGTCAGGAGAAAAAAGGAAGAATCAAAATGTATCATGTACAAGTACAAATGCCCTATGATGAGTATGATCATTATGCATATCTAAAATGTACATAATTTTAAAAATACATTCCTCTATTTGTTAAAAAAAAAAAAAAGAAAAGAAAAGAACTACAAAAATGATGAGGGCGGGTAAGGGTGTGAGGATGAAGGAACACTTCCGCTCTGCTGCTAGCTATGGAAAATAGTACAGCCACTATGGAAATCAGTAGGGAGGATCCTCAAAAACCAAAAATAGATGTACCACAGCTATATCGCCCCTCAGTGCGTTCTCAAGAGATTTAAGAAAATGGTACCCGATACACACGTGATGGTAAAGATGCATGCAGCCATGTCGGTGGTGCCGTGGTCCCTACTAACTGGGCTGTGGAAACAGCCTGCGGGCTCATGGACAGTTGAATGGACAAAGAAAATACACTACACATACACAAGGGAATATTGTTCAGCCACATAGAAAGACAAACTCATTTAATGTGCAAGGAAATGGATATAACCATAGACTATCATCTTAAACAAAATAAACCAGTCTCAGAAAATTAAAGATCACATGTTTTCTCTCACATAAGCAACCTACAAATAATAAATAAAGGAGCTATGACAAGAAACTAGAAGGCAAACTTTTACAGATGGGAAAGGGATTGGGGAGGGGGAGGAAAGAGAGCAAGGTGAAGAAAGCATCAAAATATGATACACGCATGTATCGATAGATCAAAACAAACTCATTGTTCAGTATTGCTAATGTGCACCAATAAGAGGACTCAGTAAAGTTCTACTGAGCTGACACTGAATTACTCAATTCTTTTTGTTTGTTTCTTTGTCTGGTACTGGGACCTTAAACTCAGGACCTTGTACTTGCCAGACAGGCACTGGATATAGCCCAGAGCTATATCCCCAGCCCATGAACTACTTGATTCTTCATG
Organism: Dinomys branickii; assembly: GCA_004027595.1. NCBI lineage: Eukaryota > Metazoa > Chordata > Mammalia > Rodentia > Dinomyidae > Dinomys > Dinomys branickii. Next base: position 266,253 of record PVLD010000293.1, on the reverse strand, counting down.
GAAATGGTTATTTTGCATGATGTAGCTAAACATGTTGATGGCTGACTTACTATTCAAATGTTGATCTCATTTTGCTTTGACCCTGTAGGTGCATAGCCTAAGACAGTTACATTCATGCCAACATACTAGTTCATCTCTGAAGAATACTCCTCAAGAAAGGAAGAACACTGGGGGATAGTTCAAATACTTTGTAGTTTTAGTTGAGGGAACAGAGAAGAAATGATGTGACATTTATGGAAACTCCCTTGTAACTGGCTTATTGAAAACTTTTTCAGTTAGGATTCTGAAGTCCATCTGATTTCACTGACTGAAAATAAAAGAAATCATGGGATGAGTTCAAGAAAAAAAAGTCCCCATTGGATACTGTAGGTCAGGACTAGAAATAAACGCGGTTTCAGTCCCTTTCTCCTCTCATCCCACAAGCAAAAATGCAAACAGAAAAAATGAAATTGATGGCTCGTGTCATACGTTGTGCTCCCACAAAGACGCAGAGGAATCTAGGGCCACCTCCTGCCTGGATGTGTTTCACTGGACCAGGCAACAGTGTGCTCATGTGATGGGCACTCTCTGCTAATGTACTTTAAATGACTGAATTGATAACTTGATGTGTTGCTTTCTGTATGATACCAAGATATTTCATGAAATATTAGTTGAAAATTCGTATTTCTACACACCAGATGTGTTCCTATTGTTCACAATCAATATTGACTTTCTGGCAAAAGAACCAAAGGCAGCTCTACAAAAAGATTTCTCATTGATAGTACATTTTCAGCAGATGGGGCAGCAAGAAAAGTGGGGTCCTCATCCGCCAGGTGCCGGCTGGGGTTCCTCGACATGAAATCATGGGGCCTTCAAAGTGCCCTGGACCACTTGAGATGCTGGGCACCTTTTGTGATCAACACCAATGTGCACCTGAGGCGAGCTGGCCAGAAGAACAGTGACCCTCCTCCTCTCCTCTTCCTGCCTGAGGAATCTTTTATCCATGCTGAATGGAGCCTCGAGCTGGGCCTGAAAACTTCCACCAACACAGACAGGGAAACTCCCCAAATGTAGAGCTGAAGGGTCCACGGCCCCAGTGTTCCTGCTGTTTCCATTCCTCAAGTCCCTGGGGAAAGCGCCTAGACCCTGACCGATTTCATTCTGCCTTCAGTCCATTCCAGAGGGAAGGTAGACAAACTGCTGCGGATCAGAAGTTCCCTGGGACCCTGAAGTTTCTGGGGAAAACATCCATATTTTACTATCTTTGCTGTCATCTTGGGTCATCAACTACTTTAAACAACCCAAAATTCAAACACCACATTCCTTTCTCCCTGCACACACAGGAAAGCATAAGCCAGTCTGGGCTCCATGGCTGCAGAGTAGGAGGACATAACGCCAGCTGTGTGGGCCCGTGTGTGGCTCTTGCTCCCAGCACTCTCTCCAGGGGCGGCAAACCTCAGCCTCATTCCCCAGGTGCTGGAGCACCAGTCTGTAATTTGCACTTTCTTGCCACTTCCAAGCTTTGTTTTTCTCTCATCTAGCTACACTTGCCCTGTAAGAAGTAGTTCCTTAGGAGACATTGTCTCAGCCCCAAAGCAGACGAGAGAAGAAGGCAGCTAATCTGTACCCCACACAGTGTGCTGCAAACACATTGGGATGCCCTCCCTGCCCCAGGCCTGCCCCAGGCCTGCCCCAGGCCTGCCCCAGCTCTGGAGTGCGGGCCAGAGAAAGAGCTCCTCAGTCCCTGGCCAGTGCTCTCTCTTGGCTTCTTCCCTTCCATTAACTCAGCTGTCAGGTTGCAGAGTCACCGCCAGCAGGTGGGGAGCGCATTTCCTATGGGAGCAAAGCGCAGCCTCTTTTCTCCAACTCACTGCTGTGCTGGGGGCTTCCAGCCCTACCCTGGCAGTGCAGCCTGGTAAGAGGTGAAGTTTTCTGAGCTTATAAGTGTTTGCGTGAAATCACCTCTGACAGAGACAAAGGGCTTCCATAAAAGAAGTCTCCACACCCTTGGTTATAGCTCAACTGAGCTGCTCTTCTCCCGCTCCGAATTTCAGAGGAAGTTTCCGTTTGCTTCTGGGTTCAAGGTGTGAGTGGTAATGAGTGGAGTGCTGGAAGTCGGGCCTGTCCGCGCGGTCTCAGGGCAGCAGGGCTGACGCGGCAGAGAGGAAGACAGGGCGTGGGGTTGAGGAGGCCACGGAGCTGAGCCAGAAGGTCAGAATAGAGGGCAAAGCGTCAGCCTGAGTCACTGTCTGAGTCACCGTCGATTCTGTGCAGAGTCCAGAGCTCACAGACTACAGGGATATTCTCTCTCCAGGGGCCCCTCAGAGCCCGTTCACCCTACTTCCGGGGAAAGCTCCAGTTTTCACTCCGGGAAACACCGCCCCCAGCCCATCAGACCCACTCCTCCTGCCCAGCTCACTAAGCAGCTCAGGAAGGTCCGTGTGACCTCATCAGAGCTATGGGGAATCCATGAGACTTTGATGGGATTTCTGAACTTGAATTTTCTTGCCAGACTTGACTCTGACAGGGTATAAAACCTGGAGCCTCTGTTGTCATTCGCTGACTGCAGAGTCAATCCAAACTGAAATGGAACCAACATACAGCAGATACAGCCAAGAGAGGCGGCAGAGGGCGCCTGCCTCCTCCTGGCGGCACAGTATGTGCCGCTGGATTAAGCGCAGGCTGAAAGCAGTTATTTACCAAACTTTACAATAAACACTTCTTTTGTTTAAATCACTTTGGAGTGGGTTTTTATTCACCAGTGAACAAAAGTGCACAGTGATACAAGGGAATGCACAACTACCAGAGATCATAAAGGGGGAGAACCCAGAACCAGAACCTCAATTCATCAGGGAGGCAAAGAGGCAGACAGCATCTGGGAAGTCTGTGCCCAATGTCCAGGCCCTGGAGCAGTGTCCTACCACCTTTAACGTGCAGAAGAGCCATGCAGAGAACTTCATAACAACAGAGGTTCCCAGTCATTCCCACAGCAGTTCTGACCCTGAAATCCGGGATGGGAACAAGGGACCTGGTTTTTAACCAGTATCCAGGCAACATGTTGCAGGGAAATTACTGTGTAGAAGACTACCTACACGGTGAGCAGTAGAAGACAGAGTGAACCCTTGGGGTAAAGCAAGAGCCTCTTGAGAGAAGAGAATATTAGGGCAGGTCTTAGAACAGGACAGCAGAAACAAACATACAGCAGAAGCTTCATGGGTGACTGTAACACTCTGTGAACCTGTGGCACTCAAGTGATGGCTTTAGAGCTGGAACATCCCACAGCAGTTCAGGGAAGCAGGAGCAGTGGTCTGATCTGAAGCACCGTGTGACCACTTTAAAGCCTACAAATACATTCATGGGTCCATCTAAACCACACCTACCAACTACCTATCTGAAGCTCTGATTAAGAAATTAAAACTCAAAATGTCTAAATCGCATGCACAAAACCACAGGGCAACTTATCCAGTGGCATAGACTAGGATTCCAGTCTGTCTGGTGCCAAACTATAATCTATGTATAGTTTAAACTCTTAATTAAACTCTTCAGAGAAATTTCTAGAAATGTTATCTCAGGATCAAATGGCTTGGATATTTTTTAAACTACTGGTATATATTAGAAAATCCACTTCCCAAAAGGTTACAAGACTTTACGTAGACCCTAGGGCCAACCGACTTTGAAAGATACACAATATCTAATATTTTACTTCACCAAATATAAACTTCTACCTTTTTATTCCAAATACTGTGTCCTACCCACTTCTTAGTATCTTTTCATCCTAATAAAATTGGCAAATGCAAATACTTCATGGTTTGCAAAGCACTTTGACATCCTTTTAATCTTCTAACAACTGTGAGAGAGAAAACTTACTATTATTATATGCACCTGCAAACCAGGCAGAGAAACTGAATGATTTCTGGAAAGTCTCATGGACAAGGAGCTAAAAACCAAAGTCGCTAATCTCCCAAGCCAGTGTCTCTTCCACACAGGTGTTTCTTCATCTAGGCTGCTGCTTAGAGTGGACCGTCTAAAGGGTTCTGACGCAGTTCTCCTGGTGTGGATGTCTATGATGGGTGAACAATCTCAAATCCTTTCTGTGAATCTGATGAAAGTTGTGGATTTGTTGCCCAGAAAAAAGGGTACACATTGGCACACCAAAGATGACAAACACAATTTCAAGAGAAAGGGAAGCAAAAAGACCTTCACACAATAACCAATAGGCCCAGAATAATAAATAAAAGACCTGAAGTTAAGATTTAGGTAGTACATTATTGATAAACAGATTTGTTACACAAAATTCTAAAATAACCCAGTGACCCTAGTGCTTACATAATCCCTGCTGCTTCAAGTGTGGTTTAAATCTGTCTTTCAATCTTAAGATTTTGTTATGACAAAACATAGCAAAAGAGAGATTTCATGGGTGGGTCCAACATAAATACATGATCCCTTCGAATCAGAGTCTAAGGACCTAACATTTAGAAAGTCAGATGTGAAGCATGAAAGAAATTCAATGAAAGAGATTCTCCTGCTGCATTTGAAGATGGATGAGACCCTCCTCAAGAACTAAAGGGTGGTCTTTAGGAGTAACACACAAACACACACACACACACACACACACACACACACACACACCCCAACATATGACAAGAATACGGGGACCTTTATCCTACAATCTCAAGAACTGGACTCTGTCCACTGTCAGTAGACTGGAAGGAGGACCAGGAGTCCAAGATAAGGGGCAAGAGCGTTTAATATCTAACTTCAGCTCTGTGAGATTCCAGCCACAGAATCCAGCCATTCTGCCCTCTAACCTGCAAAAACTGCAAGATGTGTGTTGTTTCAGGTCACTAGGTTTATGATAATTTGTTATGCAGCACTAGGAAATTAATAGACCTGGTATACCTGAGCATCTGCTAGGTTATCAGTAAGATTACTCTCAGAAGGGACAAAAGAATTTCTGCCTGCTCTTCCTGTCCGACCTTCTCTGTGCCTCTGGAGATGGACCAACACACTCCTGAAAACAGCCTGTACTGAATGCTACAACTCCCTCTGCTCTCCAGGGAGCCATGGAGCCATGAGAAAACCATTAACAGACAGGAGCTGGGCTTTGCAGAAACCGCAGCAGAAGCAGCCATGGTGTGAGGGTGGGGTCCTCTGGGGATGGAAGGAGCAGACCTAGAGGAACCCCTCAGATCACTCTTTGGAGGCAGGAATTGCCTTACTCCCTGAAGCCCAGGGTAGCTGACAGGTCTGTGGGAAATAGTTCCACAGAGTAGGGAAATCTAATCATGGGGAGTGCTAGGCCATCGTCTGAGGTCCGGACATGACTCTGTGTCTGTGTCAGTGGAAAAGCAGGGAAGACTTGCACATGCTGAAGCGGTTTTTTAGGAGACAGGACTGAAGGAGGACAGCAGGGCACATGATAGACTCACTTCTGAAGAGGCTTCTTGTCAGTTTGTCCCTTGGTTTTATTGCCTACAGAAGGGGCCACACTGAGCAAGACAGCTGTGGATCCATGCCCCTGCCCTACCTCACTCCCTGAAGACAGGGATTACCTGGCCCATCCCCTGAATTGCTCTGCGCAGGCACTCACGGCTGGGGTGAGGAGTGCCATGGCATCATACATCACACCCCCGTCAATCGATGGGACGTAGCCTGTGTAACACCCCTTCTCTCCTTTCCCTCAATCCTCATGGACCCCTGCTTTGCTAAAGAGAGAAAGACATTTTCTTGAGGTTTAATAGTTCATGCAGTGAGCTCTTTCTCAGCCACAGACCCATGACGTGAACATATACAGTGATGCCTCAGTGCATGAACTTGATTCTTTCCACAATTCTGGTGACAAACTAAGTAAGATAGGAACTGAATCAAATTTAATGGTTAGGTTGAATATTGACCTTATGGGGAAATTTGATTCAGTTCTTGTCCAGTTCAGTTTGCAACTAACATACTGGGAGAATTGAGTTCACGAACCAGGGTTCCACTACATACAGCAAATTTTAAAAGGGCTACTATTGCTTTGAATTTTACATGGTCTTGGGCCGACCATCGAAGGCAGCAGATCAGAGTCCATATGTAAAAAGGAGAGTCCTGTCAGCAGCCTCAAGGATTTATAACTAATGGTAGTCAGCTCCAGAACCAATGGGATAAGATTTATGGTGAGTGTTGGCTCCTCTGGGTGGAAATCTGATGCAAAATCTCTAAAGTTCTGGTCCTGAGGGGGTGATTTGGCTCAGTCAGCCGCCTGCATATTCTGAATGAAGTTCATTACTTGTTTCCCTCTCCCTTGACAGTGGAGTCCTTGACACACACTGTGCCCTTGCAGCGGGGTGACTCAGGGGACTTTGCCTATGCTCTCGGTTTCCCGTACATGAAGTAAGAGCATGGCCCAGGGACGGCTGGCTCACCCTGTGTCACAGTGGCTGCGGCTCTGACTGCAGAATGCCACGCTACTCAAGCGTCACCTGTAACACTGATGTTCACTGCACAGAAATGTACCTGAATTCCTACCACAGGAATTGTCACTGGCCTGTTCCCGCCATGGGCTCAGGGCGGCTCCCATCCACGCGGATGGATCTGTGAGCCAGGTCTCACGCTCAGGACTCTTAGTGGTGCTCCAGCTGGTCGGAACATTGGAATCAGTCACCTAGGGAGATTTCTACGGCTAATGTCTGGTCCTACCTCACCCTTGCAGTTCTGATTTCCTTAGTTTGAGTACACAGTGGCCACTGGGATTCTTTAGCTCTCCCTGGGTGATTCCAATGTGCAGCCAAGTTTGAGACTGCACAGAGCCCAGGTGGTGTTGAGTCAGGGGCTATGAAACAGCCAGGCCACGGAGACCGGCCACACTGGGCCTCATTAGCACCTGCTCAACCCACTGGGAGCCATGAAGGGAGAGAGGAGATCACTGACGAGGCACAAAGAGATGACAAACAGAACCCAGAACCCAGCCCTGAGGATGGACCTGAGTGTCCAGATGCAGGATATGGGCCATGGCCTTTATGGTGCAGCGCTTCCTCTTAAGAAGTGAGAGGCCAGGGCCATCCTGGTAGGGACTGCGTGAGGCCTCCCCAGACTGGCAGTCTACCTGGTCCTCTGTTTCCCTCCTCTTCTGCACGACCCTTTCACTGGAATGCTCCAGAGCTCTGTTTAACAGTCCCTTGTCCTTTCAATCCTCATTCACATGTAGAATACGTGTGGGTGTCCTTTAAGCAGTTAAAATGCAGAGCTGATATTTAAGTGGCCCCAGTAACAAAGCAAAATCTACAAAATGTCCTCAACACTCTAAACAAAAAAAAGCAGGGGCTTTCCAAGCCAAGTCCAAACTCCCCATGCTCTAACAGCTTCTTGAACCTTCTTTGTGTTTATGGCCTTTGGCGGGGGTTGCTTTGTTTCATTTTGTTTTTGAGATGCTGCGGTGTCAAAGTCATTCTTTATCTTAGCTCATGGTGCTTTTTTTTTTTTTTTTTTTTTTTTTTTTGCGGTACTGGGGATCGAACTCAGGACCCTGCGCTTGCTAGGCAAGCGCTTATTCCACTGAGCTATATCCCCAGCCGCTCATGGTGCTTTGCAAACATAAGTCCTACAAACAGGTGAAGCAGGCTGATTATTCAGGTTGGCACCTGCTTTCATTCCTACCATGCCCTCTCCACTGAGATCCTGATTTAAATGTGCAAATATAAGTGCTGATTTTGTACCAGGAATTTTAACTTAGATACTCATCATGCAATGGTTACTCCCAATTCTCATCAGAGTGAAGAAACCTTCCTGCTCTCTGCAGTCAGGCCAAAGAGACTCCAGGGCATCCCAGGAGCTTAGTAGCTGACTCTGACTCCCGGGAGCTGACCTCCTCCTCCTCCTTCCAGGGCCAGCCAAGTGACGTCACCCTCTCTGCCTTCAGAAAGTGCAATTAAGCTTTTGGTTGCCAACAGCGCAACTGCTTCCAGCAGCTTTGTCTGCCACTGGGTCTGCTTCTCTGTGCCAAAGGCCCCGAAACAAAGGAACTGCAGATGTTTCTATAAAATCCTCCCAGTTTTCCAGGCCAGAGAAACATATTCAGGGGTGTAGGCCAGGTGCCGTGAAAATATTGTATGACTGGTGGGGAGAAAACTATACATATGAAGGCTGCCCCTTCACAGCATTTGCTGCTGTGGGAGATTTTTTTTTTCCTGTGTGTATTCATCTCACTGCAAAGTAAACTCCCAGAGAGCAAGGACTCTGTTTACTGCTGTATCCCCAGAGCGCAGCATAGTGTGTGACATGGCAGATACTCAATAGATGTTTGAGATATGGGAGGGGGGAAGGGAAGGAGGAAAGAAGGGAGGGAAGGAGGGAGGGAGACAGAACTGGAAGAAGGGAGGAAGGGAGGGAAGGAGGGAGGGAAGGAGGGAAGGGAGGAAGGGAGGGATTTTTTCTAATCTATTTGGTTGAGTGGTCAGAGTATAGTTTTTAAAGAGTAGATACATAAGCACTTAGGGAGATTTATTTACTTCATAAAACAGACAACCAAAGGATGGTAAAGCTATTTCAAAGGACAATCTGAAGGACAGAGATTTACAGAAGCCATAAGGAGCAGCATACTGAAGTAACTGTGCTAATTTAGAGACCACATTGGTTAATGCGCTATAAGGCAATAAAATCTTTTTACAGGCAGAAATCATTTACATCTCTACTGGACAAAAATTAACATGTAACTTCACAGAGTCTGAGTCTTAATCAACACTAAATAGTAACTCAAACAAAAGTGCATTTCCCCAGAGAATTAAACAACTTTAGGAGTCAGTTAGGTAATATTGCAGTATGACATTAGAAGAATAGCCTGTCATCCTATTTTTATTTATAGGTTGTGGGTAGGTTTTCCAAAAGATCCCCTGCAGCATAGTGGACATCACCGAGGTAGTAAAAGTATTGTTGTGTTCTAGGTTCCTGACATTGTCCCCTAAAGCTCAATGTCCTGAAGAGGACAACTGCCCAGATCAGTTCAGGTGTCTACCCCAAGTCCAGTCATCCAGTGCTTAAGCTTCTATGCGTCAGCTATACACCGCTATAACAAGCTACCTGAAGTGATTAACTTATAAAGATGAAAGATTTATTTTGGCTCACAGTTTTGGAAACTTCACTCCACAGTTATTTGGTCTCATTGTTTTTGACCTGGTTGCTAGGTGGCATGTCATGGCAGAAGCACATGGCGGAAGAAAGCCATCCTCTCGTGACCAGAATGCAAAAGAGAGGAAGAGAAAGGAGTTGGGGCCCTATAATCCCCCTTGAGGGTGCACCCTAATGACCCCCTTACCAGGCCCTCCCTCTTAAAGATTCCACTGCCTCCCCACAGCACCACCTAAGGACCAAACCTTAGTTCATGAGCCTCTGGGGGCCACCTTGCTTTCAAACTATAGCATTCTCCAAGAAAGGGAATAGGTTATGATGGGAGGAAAGAGGATAAAACATACACACACACACACACACACACACACACACACACACACGGAAAAGAGATCTGCCTTCCTTACAGTTGCAGGGAGGGGTCATGAGAGACCCCTGGTTTAATGCCTCCTCTTCTCCATATTTACACAGTAGAGGAAATGCTCAAGGTGAGGGACATCTTGCATGAAGGCAGGATCATCAAGCATCTCCTTGGTGTTTCTTGGTGGTCATGAGGGTAGGGTGGCATCCTGCCCTAATGTGACAGAGTGTGGGAACCCATGTAAGCAAGGAACCTGATCCTCTTCATCCCACAAGATCACCTTGACAATCCTGTGTGGACCAGACACCAAAATCACATTCAGAACATTACAACAGATGGTATCTTCTGGGGAAGAGACCACTGAATAGGGCTCTCTAGGTACAATTGGCTCTCTCCCCATCTTCCTGACCGGCCAGCACTTCATTAGTGGCCCTTTTATCTTACTGTAACTAACGGATCTCTTCTGAGCAAGGACATGTACAAATCCTTCCGTGCTTCCCGGAGGAGATGAGAACTACAAAGTGTAATTACGGAGTTATCATTGTCACCGTTATCTCCAGTCAGCACATCAGTCACAGTGACAGTTTTCCCAGAGTTTTACGTGAGAAAAATGTCATCTCTGGTGCACAGAGAGAACCACCAGTATTTATTCTGGGTCCCTTTAAAGGTTATGAGTGCATAATCCACAGACCCTGTGGTCCCCTGCAGAGGGCTGGGAGTATCATTTCCATTTGCTGAATAGAAAGAAATATAAATGGTACGAAATGAGGATAAGGCAAAGATCCCTTGTTCTTGTGACAACTGGTCACTGCAGTATCAAAAAAAACCCAATCAGTTTCAATGTTTCACCAAACGCCAAGAGCCGCAGAAAAAATACTAAGAGAGAATTTATTTATTTCCTGTAAGAGTCTTCGCATATTTTGTCAGGCTTATTCAATCCAGGTGACATTGTTTCGAAGAATCTTGTGACGTCTGATTTTGAAGCATATAAAATACACAACCGCTTCCCTCACCCTTTGGCTAGAGGCTCATCTTGGGTCCAGACTCTGGATCAGAAATAGCAGGCAATAGGCCAAGGTAGAACGGAAGAGATGGAAGGACCTGGGGTCGGGTCTGGGCTCGCATCCAGATGTTGCCATGTACCCGCTGTGTGAAGACAATCCCTCTCCTTCTCTGTGAAAAACAAAAACAAAATCACTTCACCGAAGTGTTATCAGGAAGGTTCGAAGAGATTGATGGACATAGCGCACATACAGCAAAGCAAAAAGTCTGAGGGGTAATGAGCAGGTGATAGATGGTCGCCCCCGGGCACTGCGATCAGCCCAAGGGGGACAGCAATGCCAACTCTCACTCAGGGAGATCTTCACAGAGCAGACTTCTTCCATCTACCCTCTTCCGTAGCTCCCTGACCCTGCTTTGAGGGAAGAGTGACAGAGGGGTGAAGGGAAGTGGGAACCTGGGCCTGAAATGCCCTCAAGCCAGCAAACATGGCTTTGCATTTGTGTTTGTCCAAAAGGATTAGTTGAACCTACAGCATTTAGGAGACGTGCTGTGTATCAGGGTGGCTGTGCGCAGAATCTCACAGCTCTGGGGGATGGAGACAATGTCTTATCCATCTTCTCTCCTGAATCCCTGGATTACAGTGAACGGATGAAGAAAGGTAAGAGAGGTCTCAGCCAGTAGAAATCTCAGCCATCCTGCCCAGGCCGAGTCGGCCTTCTGGGATTCAGCCCATCCGTGTAAACCCAAACTCCTGGAGAGTGTCAGGCTTCTTTGAGGCTTGGTATTTCCTGCGCACCAGATGTGGCATAAGGCTGGACATCTGCTCTGGGACCTCTAGGAGGGGAGACAGTCCCCAGGTGAGCAGGCCTATAGCTGCCTTTCTCCTTTTTACTCTCAAGAACGGCCAGTTCTGGCCTGAAATATCCATGAGTTAACAGAGCTGTGACTTTTAGATATGTTTCCAAAGAGGCTCATGCACCAGGCTTGGACTGGACTCCCCCAGTCCCACCTTATCCCCTCCTCACGTCCTCCTCATCAACCTCCCCGCCCAGTCTCCACTTCCCCAGAGGTCGCAGCTCCTACCCTATACATATAAATTCTGGTCATCTAACTGCTAGGGTTTCCTTAAGAAAAGAATAGTGCTGTTTTCATTTTCTTTCTTAACTAAAAAAACCACCTCCCACTCTCCAGTAGACTGAAACAAGGATGCTCAGAATAACAGCATCTATTCAACTGGTCCCTAATTACACTTTGTGTTCCTCAACCCTCCCAAGAGCCCTCTGAGGTGGCCATAAATATCCTAATTCTTCGGTGGGAAATGGAGGCTCAAAGGCTGAAGTTTATTTCAGTCTCAACTTGCTTCAGGTAGTTTACAGCCTGTGCGGCTAGTGTTTGATCCCAGGCATGGAGAAAAATAGGGAGGCAGCGAGGCAAGAGAAGAGGAACAGAATTTTTTCTTCAATAAAATAACAACTGTTTATGCAGCCAGCATTTGTTACAATCCCATTTCTATCTATGGACATCCACTTGGCTTGCTTCGTTTCTCAATGAAGGACTTGCAAGCCATTCTGACGGGGAAAGAACCTACATCACCAAGAAGTGACATCTGACTGAGTGTGTACGTGCTGTCTAGGCCAAACAGATTTACAAACATAGGAACATTAGGGTGCTGAGGGTGTAGCTCAGCAGGAGCACACGTGCTTAGCATGCTCAAGGCCCTGGCTCCCATCCCCAGAACCAAATAACCCAAAAACAAACCAAAATGACCAACAGGCAACCTTGGTAGCTCAAGGAAAACAACAGGTCCTCCACCATCACCTGCCAGCTGATGACCTCCATATAATTTCAGTATTGATGTCAATATTTCATTTTAAGTTAGAGTGACTTAGGTATGAAATTGGCTCTTCCTAGTACAATTGTTTTCATAATGATGATGGGGAGACTCTTGCCTTCATAATGTACTGACCAGCCACAGCATGCTTTACTAGTCCATCTCAGGACTTCTGAGCAATGGAAATGGCCTCAATAGTCCTATGCTCCCGGCTTCTTACCTATCAGATCAGACTCTGAGCTGCCCTGCTGGCTTAGTGTGGGTCATTCAAAATGATTCCTATCCTTTGCTCTCCTACTCAAGCTACAGTGCATGAACACTGACATTATCTTTGTGAAGAAGGCTTGATACCTTAATGAAAGGAGATGTCAGATAGTTCCCCCAATATAGGGTTCAGTCCTTCTTTTAAAGAAATACTGTGTACAATAACTTGCTTAGAATTTGTTTTATCATACATGTCACTAAAAGAAAATTCTTTAACGAATTTGGAAAACACTAAGCATTAGAGTCCTCTTAGGTATTTTCAGTAGCTGTTCCACTTATGATAGACACTGCAGCATTTGCCCAGTTTTTCGGTGATCAGTATTAACAGTCAGGAAATGAGTGTTCTATAGAATGTGCTTTAGGAAAACCTGTTGTTCAAGACAATACTGGAGCATGACAATTATATTTTATAAATCTGTATATAAAATCACACCAAATTATCTGAAACCATGCTTAAAAGCAGTTACAAATAGGTTGAATTGTCCACTGTAAAAATAATTTGATTCTTTTGTGATAATGACTACAGCTTACTTAATTATCCCAGTGAACTCCAAAAACTACTTCAAAAGGTAAATATAATTGTTTTCATTAAAATGTGAATAAAGAGTCTAATAAACTTTAGGTATCTTACTCAAGCCACCCTCCTGGGAAAAGGCAGAGTCAAAATGTGAGCCTAAACTCAATGCTCAAGCTTTTGAAGACTGTGATGGTTGAACTTTCCCTCTGGAAGCAGACCCTCCCTCATACCAAAGAACACTCAGAGTGCCCGGCCGCCCCCTCAAGCTAGGAGAGCTCAAGGAGCACAGAGTACATGTGGGTGTCCTGTCCTTTGGCAGAGATGAACTTGGGTAATATAAAGTCTTCCACAGCTTTCTCTCCCTTGGCCAATCCACAGGGTCAAGGCCCAAGCTCCACCAATCCTGTGAGGCTCCGTGATGTAGGATGGCAATCAGGTCAGCAGACTCAAGGAATGGCCTCCAATGGGAGAGGGCCTGGAGATTCCACTGCTGTGCTTAGGGCTGCTGACTTCTTTAACTCTGATTGTGGTTTGCTGATGCTTCTTTTTCCAGCCCTCCTAATTTCAAGACAGTCTGAGCCTCAATACCCCAATAAATATTGGCAGCAGTTTGCATCTTAAATATTCCCTGAAGACTGGTGTGATCAAGGCTTAGTCCCCAGGTGGTGCTTTTGGGAGATGGTGGGACCTTTGAGACATCTGGCCTAGTAGGATGCCCGGGTTCCTTGGAGATGTTCCCTTGAAAGGGATTGTAAGACCTCACTCTCTTCCTTCTCTCTTAATCTGCTCTCTGCACATGAAATGAGCAGTTTTGCTACATAATATGCTCCCCAGCATTGCCATCCAGCACCCCCAGCACATGCCTTAAATCAATGGGTCTGTCTCATCAGAGCCTCTAAAACTGTGAGCCAAAATAAACCTTTTCTCTATGTAAGTTGTCTCAGGTACTTCATTACAGTGATGGGAAACTGAATAATACAGTATTGCAATAAAGAAAGAACTCCTACTATATTTCAGGAGTCATTGTAGATACTAGGACAACAAATGAATGTTTCTGGAAAATTCCCTGTCCTCTCATGGCTTCTTTGCAAGCTGAAGAGAAATTAACAAAAAAAAAATAGAGTGTAGCATAAAATCAGGTAGTAATAAGCACTAAAATAAAGTAAACTAGAGTAAAATGTTGTAGGTTTCTATGGGGTGCTCTTGGCAGTCAAATGTGACGAGGCTGGTTGCTCGGACAGAAAGGCCTGTAGAAAATGAAGAAGCAGCAAACAAAAAGTATCTAAAGGAAGCCATGGGACCATTCTCAGCCCTGCCTGGGCTGCTGGCCTTGTTGTGCTTGGCTCAGCACCGCCATCTCAGGGACTGGCATAGGCCGGCACCAGCACGGAGCAGAGGAGGGCTGCAGCCGGGGACAGTAAGGAGACAACTATGCGTAATTGTTCCCTGACCCGTTGTTTATCGGTTTGGGAGTGAAATGAATGGATGAGGCGTGGAAGATCAAAGCAGCTTCCCCATGAAAGCCTCTGCTCAGGCTGAGCTCCGCGTGCTCTTTTAACTCCTGCAGTGTTGTTAGCACCTGCACGCTCCTCTCGGGTAGGTTGGTCTTGGAGCCAGGGTACCTTGTCTGAAGGCCAAATGGCACCCTCACTGGTTTGGTTACTTGAACAAGTGCCTTAATCTCTCTGTACTTCCATCTCTCAGCTATGAAACAAAAAGGGATAGTGAGAGTATCTATACTGTTGGGATGTTGTGAAGGCTAAATGTATTAATATGTACAAGACATTTAGAAGCAGCACCTGATAGCTAAAAAGCTCTCAAAAATACCATCAAAATAAGCCTGTATCTGCATGTGTACATTAGTCAGCTTTTGTCACTGCAATGAAGTACCTGAGAGAATCAACTTAAAAAGACAGCATGAAAGTTGAAGAGGGACAATTAGGGAAGGAGACGGGGGTAAGTAAGAGTAGTGGGAGAGTGGATAGCTCAAAGCATGCTCTCTGCACACATGGAGACATCGCAATGGGACCCATTACTTTGTACAATGAATAGGCACTGATAATTATAATAAACGTTGGTTAATATTTTTAAAGAGAAAAGGTGGCTTTGGGCTCACAGTTTCAGAGGTTTCCCTCCATGGCCACCGGACAGTTTACTTTCTGGCCTAGGCCACAGCAACATGCAACGGCAGATGTACACAGTGGAGCGAGCTGCTCACCCCAAGGTGGCTGGGAAGCAAAAGAGAAAGTCAGAAGAGGAGGAGCCGGGGTCCCACCATCCCCTTGCAGGCTCCCCTTGAATGACCTAAAAGCTCCCATTATTCCGTACCTCTTAAAGTCTCCTCTGCCTCCAAGAAAAGCAGGCAGAAGGCCAAGGCTTTAACACATGGCCCTTTGGGGGACAGGCCAGGTCCAAACTGTAGCAATGTGTGTACACGCACATGCACACACCTGTGTGTACAGCAGAGGGAAAAAGAGGGATGCGAAAACAATCTCTGAAGTGTCTTCCAGAACTCAAAATAGTTTATTACATGTTTTGTCTAATACTTTACATAGATACCTATCCTGGAAGGAATCAATATCTACTCCCCTTTTCCTACCTGATCTTATAAGAAAGATTACTGAGGCAAAGGATAGACTTCTCAGAAAATTAGCATGTTGATAATCACTCTTTATTGGAATTGGCCACATTCAGGTAACTTTGAAGTCACTTAAAGCACCAAATGTGATTCCCCACAGTTTAAACAAATTTCTCTTTATTTGTTTCTGCTAATTGAAAAATTAGAGCTAAAGATACTTAAACACTACAGTTAAAAAGGCATAATTCTATATTGGCTTAATGAATTCTTTTATGTAATCAACCTGAAAATGTTATCCATTGTAAACGGATTTCTTATTCTCTTTTGAGCTTTACAGTTAATTCTGAAGATCAGCATTTAGCTTTGGGCAGAAGAAATAAAACTCTGCTTTCTGACTTACTAGTGTGCTCCCTTTAATCCAAAAGGAATTTATATATTTATTTTAAATTGACCATGATCTGTCACCTCAATTTTATTGTAACTTCACTTCCACCCCGTTAGGTGGAGTCCTCTCTCTCTAAAGCTACCCATCAGAATTCTCCATCGAATGTCTCCTCCACAGAAAACATTTTTAAAAAGCTAAACTCACCACCTTTCCTTCCAAATTTGCTCTCCATCTCTGGGGCCGACCCCACTCTCCATATACTTCCATATACTTTCCTCACCCCTGTAATAGCAATTTTGCTTTCTTTATATCTCTCAACTCTTCACATCCATTTTCTTCTCTCCAAAATCTTTTCCATGCCCCAACCCACAGTCAGCTCTTAAGCAGATCCCTGCCTCAGCCTCCCAAAAGCCCTTCCTGGCTTCGGCCTTGTCACCTTCAAATCAACTGTCCACACAACTGCCGGGGCAGCTTCCTAAACTGAATACTCAGCTGTGTCACTCCCTTGTTTGAATACTTGGCTGTTCTTAGGACTAAGTCTAAACTCCTGAACATGGGCCTTATATTCCAGCTCCTTACCTTGTTTTGGGGGAACTTTCTAGGTTTTTGTCTTTTGTTTTTGGAAAATCATGTCTCAAAGTCTACCCAGATTCCAGGACAAATAGACTCCTTTTCATGACAAGAAGTGTGGGGAAATCACATTTGCGTGCTCTGGAAAAGGGAAATGCAGACTGGGGTAGAAGGAGTAGAAGCCTATGTTTTGCTATCTGTAACAAGGACTCAAAATACATGTTTTCTTTTCTTCTTTTGTTGGAGACAGGGTTTCACTATGCAGTTCAGGCATTCAGGCTGTCCTTGAACTCCCAGTGAGCCTCCTGCCTCAGCTTATAATTAAATACTGTTCATGCTGCTTGAAGCATCCGACTAGATTTCTTTTCATTAGAAGGATCACCACCAATAACCACCACGGCATGAGGATAGGCAACTTCGGAACAGCACCATACATCTTACTGGTGCATGTCCATTGCAGAAAATGCAAGTGAATCTGAGGATATAAATGAATGCCTCCCAATATCCAGAGTGCAGAGCCAACCACTGGAGTCTGGTTTGCTTTAACTAATAGACCAAAAGACATGCTCATTGGAACTTAGCCTTTCAGTCCCAGTGTTGACCATTCAGCATCTCCAGGTTCCCAGGGCTGCAAATATCTTCTCTAGTATCTGCTCCAAGTCAGGACCAGAGTCCATATGGAGCAAAGCCCATGCACCAAAATAACCAAGGAAAGAGCAAACCCATCCCAGAACACTCAAAAGCAAATCAAGCCCATGACTTCGGAGGAGATGTACACATTTGGTGTCACCTCTGTTGGGCTGCCCAGCATGGCGGGGAGGAACAAAGCCAACTTTGCACACTGCTGATGGGACTTCTCCATCACAGCCTGAGAGCTGCTGCTGCCCAAAGACTCAGAGAAGGACCGCTGGAATTTAGCCCTTCCTCCCAGCTAGACTGTGGACCCACTCAGTCTTGGGTATAGTGATAGTCAGCTTCGCAGAGAAGCTGATGTCAAACAGGAGAATTTAATTCAACACCGGGAGATTTGTAGACCCTTGAAAAATACAAACCGCCAATAGTGGGAAGAAAATAACATCACAATGATCTCATCTTTGAGTGAGTCCTTTGTTGCCTGGAAACAGGGATTTCCTTGGGGATAATGTGCTCAGAGGATTGATGGAAGCGGAAGGCAGCTGTGCTCTCAGGCTGGGGTAGGGAGGGCATGGGGCAAGGGTCTGTGTGCTGCGTGAAGCAGGAGCAGTACTTCAAAGTCTTTCCATTCTGTCCTCATTAGATCATAACAAATGGCTGATTTCCACAGTCACTACAGTGTGAGGAAATCTACAAAAGTAATTTCCAATACCCTCTTGGGGTAGGTGGAGAAACATACAAGGCATAACTGCAGGGAGTCGTTCAAAAAACAGCTTTTCTTTTTTTTTTTTTGTGGTACTGGGGATCAAACTCAGGACCCTGCGCTTGCTAGGCAAGCGCTTATTCCACTGAGCTATATCCCCAGCCCCAAAAATGGCTTTTCAAGTGGAGCAATAGATTAGCTCAAGCAGCCACTCCGAAGGGCAAACGTGGGCTCTCTGCTTCAGAGGCCCAGGCTAGCACTTCTTCTCTGGCTGAGCTCAGAATAACTCAGCAAAGCCTCTGGTAGCCGCAACAGTGGGCTTAAAGCACATTTTTAAAATGATGAGAGCCACACTGTGGTCTTAGAGAGTGAATGAGGTCATGTGTTGTTATTTTCATCCGGCCTTTTTTTCGTTGTTTGTAACCTGGCTTTGTGGCAGGGTCCAGCAGACTAAGTGGGTGGCGATGAGTTATTTGTATTTAGTCTCTCTAACGAGTTAGCAGTGTGGTAGTCTAGTGCCTGACAAATGCAAAGCTAGTTACAATTAAAATTGCATGGGCTGCTGTGTGGTTGGGGGCGGTGAGGAGATTTGATGCGGTAGGAAAATGCGGTATAAAGAATAAGACTGCGCAATCCGAGACCTTCCATTTAACAGACACTGAACTGTAAAGAAACACTAGTACCACCTTTAGACAAAACTACATGTCGGCCTCAATCTGTTTTCTCATGCTGTATCCGAATACTGGGTGGATTGTACAGGAGGTTGGGAAGTCCAAGACTGAAGTCGAAGGACCCTCCTTCTGGTGGGAACCCTCTTCAGAGTCTCAAGGTGGCGCAGGGCATCACATGATAAGAGGTGCACATCCAAGAAATAGAGACGCACTAGCTTTAACACCAGTGACCCGGTAAGATGTATTCCTGTCTCCTGTTTCTCCCTCCTTCCCTCTCTGCTTCTTGGCTGCATGGGTTCAGCAACTTTCCTCTGTCATGTCCTCCCACCATGCCAGTTCTTTCTCGGTACCAATCAGTCATAGACTACACCCTCTCCAACTGTGAGCCAAATAAACTTCTCTTCCTTTAAGTTGTGAGTATTAGGTTTTTTGGTCCCATGAACTGGAAAGTGCTATCTTGTATGTCCTTCCTAGAAGGGCTCAGCACCTAGAAGATCTAACCTCAAGCCTCAGTTTTTAGTTAGAATGCTGCCAGCAAACCCTGCTTTCTAAAAAAAACAAAACCTATGCTTTCTGAATAAGCACTGGCCATGTTTCTGTGAGACCTAAGCTAGCACTTTCTTTCCTCAATTCAGCAAGAAATCATACAAAATAGTGATTTAGTGCTATATTGACTTGGTGATCAATTTGTTTTCGCTCTTCTGAAAATTACTTAATGTAAAATTAAATTGAATTATGTCAATGCCACAATTGTTCTTGTTTTAGTTATGCTAAATGGTTACTTAAAGTTTCCCTCTAGCCTACATTATTCAGATTTTAACTCCAGGTTTTGATATTTCATGTTACATTGGAGACTGAGTTCATCAAGAAAGACCCCTTCATTGTGCCCACCATGACAAAGCTGCAAAATGGATCTCTTGGAGGACATTTACAATTATTTCTTTCCATTTAAGAATTTCTACTCTGTTTGGACATGTAGAAAAATCACACAAACAGAATACAATAAATTCTGTGAAACAAGCTGTAAACGTCTTCATTAGGGCTGATTCTCCTTCCAGAACTTAGGTATGACTGCAATTCCACACCATCCTTGAAGGCAGACAAAACTATGTGACTTGTTTAGCCAGTGCAACATGAACAAAAATGGCATAGCATTTCCAGAAGAATCTTAAAGTCTAAGTGAAAATCATACGTTTTCTGCCTGGTATAGGCTGACACCCAAAAACCTGGGTCCCAAATAAGCCTGGTGGGCAGAATTCCCCATGGAGATTTGAATAATGTTGTTGACACACATAACCTAGCCCATTCTAGTGAATCCAGTATTAAAGGGTATAACAAAGAAATTTATCAATGCTGAGGGGAGGGTTTTCAGTCAGGGTCCTGAGATGCAAGCCTCAGAAACTCACCTGGAGATAGGAAATCAGTAAATCCTAGTAATTAGGGCTCCCAATCTCTATAGCCCCATCCCAATGTGACAGAAGCAAGCCCTTGCTTCTGAAGTCAGGAAAGTCCCTCATAACTCAACCTTTCAGATGGCTTCTTGGAGAGACCTCCCTCAACTATTCTGTGATTGCTGCTGACTCGTTCCAGTCTTAAAAGTTCATCTTTATCCAAGGGTCTCACTTGAGGCAAAATCTTGCAGGCTTTTGCAGGATCCAACATGAGCATCTGAATCCCTCCAGGAACTATCTGAAGACCAACTGCAGAAGAGAAAAGAAGCTGCAGTATTTGAAATGGCAGACTGGGGCACCAAATGAAGGGCTTTATAAAATGAGATCTTCTGTTTGGGTTATTTCTGCTCTGCTGTCATTCAGAAAATATTATCGACTGACTAATTGACCAATGTGCCTATTAACTGCATAAAGAAAGCATCTCATAAAAATGAGGAGATGCTTTTTCTGGCATTTAATACACAAGAACTTACCTTAGAAATGAAACAAATCAGCCTCAATTACTATTGACATAGGAGAAATGCGTTAAAAGTCAAATATAAGTAAACTTCAGAATGTGTGTATACGTGATGTGTGCGTGTGTGTGAGAGAGAGAGAGAGAGAGAGCCCAATGAGGGTGGACAGATGTTGCCAAGGCCCTAAAAGGAGCTAAGCACCACTATCCCAGCCTCAGCAGCCTCTAGATTACTTTAATAACCATTCTTCAGGGGCTGGGAATTTAGCTCAGTAGCATAAGTGCCTGCCTGCCAAGTGAAGGTCATGAGTTCAATTCCCGGTACCAAAAAAAAATTCTTCAGGTGCTCACTGGCATCCCTTAGGTTTATTCTATGCTAAATCTGAATAATAATGACAAATTCCGATATTAATGTTCTCATTTCAGAACATAACCTGTTTTTATCTTTGTGGTCAAACAAACACATTTCTTCAAAGATCTTTCTTTTAATTTTAATTTAAGACTTTTCTCCCACATCCCATTTCTTGCCAAGGACCCAACTCCAATCACAAGTATCGTATGATAGTGAGTGTTGGTTAACAGGTCAGTGTGAACTGTGAGGGGGAATTTTGATGGGGTGCACAGGATTCTGCCTTTCACCCAACAGTCGGTTTACAACAGTCTGTAATAAAAAATATAGTTGATGCTGAAAAATATTTTTAATTTTATTATGTTAAAAGACATATTGCCACTATTCCCCTCAAAATACTCTCTCTCTCTGAACATGTTTATTTCGGCACTTTTGCCACTTTCTTAAGCTGTTCTGAAAGTCCTTCACATTGTGCAGAGTGGCTGTCTTGATGTCCTGAATCAACTCAAAACATTTACTGCTCATGGTCTTTCTGATTTGGGGGAGGAACTAGCAGTCTCACAGCGCCAGATCCTGTGACTAAGGTACATAGGAACACACCATACAGATTTCACAAGCCCACCTTTCCACTGGACGGCGCTCAGTAACATGTTTGCCATATTGCTGATCACACCTGGTGAAGACATTTACTACACAAGAGGACTTCAGCCTCAAGAACTGCTTCAGAGAGCAGCAAGAACAATGGATGAGCATGATCGAAGCCAGAGTGAAGACAATGTCTTTTACTGCAATCGCTTATTTTAATTTAAGCACTCACTGTACATCTTGACCACACCTTATAGTGAGGAAACATGTACAGTGACATCAGGGTGCTCCAAGAGGTGGTTATTGCCATCCCAGACCATGTCTTAGTGAGTTGAGGAAGTATTTTTACAAGTTCTGACCCTCAACCTCGTAGATGCAAAAGTTGATTCATCAACACCTGGGAAAAGATGAATCTACCTAGAAGTGAAGTCATCACACTAAGCATACAGAAAATAATGTATAGAACAGTCATCAAATTATACTGGATCCTTTGTAGTCTTGTGGGCAGAAATGTTAGCCTTTTCATGCCTAGCACATTCTCTCCCTCCACGTGGAATTACAGACAAAATAGTGTTTGGAGAGCAAGGAGATACAATCATGGAAGTTAACTGGACAGATTTGTAGAAATGTACCACAGCCAAAATAGCATGAAGCAGTCCCTCTCATCATAAGGATAATCTTAACCAGGGGGGCAGTGATATTAAAGGCACTAAGAGTAGCTCATTTACTTTGGACAGTTCCTGGATTTGTGTGGCCTATCCACTTCAATTAAGTCATGCAAAACTAAAGTAAGCCAAAGGCAGGGGTGTATGTCTGTAATCTCACCTATGCAGTAGGTTAAGGCAGGAAGACCACAAATTCGAGATTAGTCTGGTCAACTTAGCAAGACCCAATCTCAAAATGAAGGGTGAGGGTGGTCCTAGCAGACAGCATAAAAATATTACCAATTATACTCTCTAGTCATGACACTATAAAAATAGACATTACATAACACTATAAAAAATAGAAATTACAGCACGCAAATTTAAAACCTCTCTCTTAAGTAACATTTGTGTCAAAATGTAATCAAAATAAAATTTGCAGAAGAACTAGAAAATGGAGATAAAATTCACCAAATTCTCCTGGCATTGTGTCTATCTTGGAGACAAAGAAATTGATGCTTACAGAGTTTAAGTGACTTTTACCATGCCGCACAACCAGTAATTCAAGAAGAGTTTCATCTACTGCAGAGCTGTTTCCCTCATGATGCTATACTGCCTCTCCATGGATGGAAATAGAGATCACATATTGAGAAATCTGCACACAACTGGCAAATTTGGGGGAGCAAAAGCTCAGATATCCATAAAATCAAGAACCCAATGATTCAACAACTGGAATGATCGGCTAACACTAATTTAAATAACTTCCTGAGAGTTCAGTTCAAGGTATTGCATTTGAGAGTTTTAAAAAAATATTTTCACATATTTGGAATCAAGGAAATCTTTTCTTGTAGTGTTTATGTGGGAAAAAATCCTCAACATTTTAGTGGTTCTTATGTATCCTGTATCTGTCAGGGTCCTAGCAGGAAATGGTTGACTTCTCCAAGGGTTAACTAGTCAAACGGCAGGTCTGGTTCCAGAGTTCAAGGACTGACTAGCCATGATGAGAGACACTCAGGGGTTGGTACATGGCTCCCCAGCTGTTTCTGGGGCCATGGGTGGAAAGGCACACTGCTGTTATATTTTAAAGTGATTCAATACATCTCTGTTCTTACTCTCAAAATGTTGGTAGTAACTTCATATTGGCCAACCTCAAGCACAGTCTGAAGACCCAGGAGAGCGGAGTGGTGCATCAGCAGAGATCAGCCTCCTAGGGAATCTCATAGGAAAGACAGTTGTAGCGAATCTCATATGGAGCGAAGCAAATGAATGGCCATCACATTCACTCTACTCCATCAGAGAGACTCAGATGAAGATAAAAACTTCAGTATGAAGCCTATTGGTACATATTCTGCACCTTGATCATCAGAAGTCTAAGTGCTGTTAATCTCTGTCCAAATCGTCCTCCATCTGAATACCTCACAAAGAAGGAAATATACACACAAGAATCGCATCCTAACAAAGACAACTAGTATGTGAACTATTACACAAACTAGAGTGTTTACTCTAGAGTAGAAAAGATTCAGAAAAAATGTGGAGAAAAGACTCAGAAAAAACAAGTAAAAGGGCTAACTTGAAGTGGTCTAGAAAGCAGACATTAGACACATGCTGGGGAATTACAGAGAAGCAGAATTTATCTCAATATAAGCAATGAGTTCCTGATTTCTAGACCTGCCTATCAGTGACATGAATTACAGTTGGTAAGAGTACTGTAATTCCCTGTCACTCACAAAACCCAGCCAAGGGATGGCTGCCATTTCTGCTGAGGCTGCTGTAGAAGAAATTCTTGCATTTGCAGAAACTGAGCCTGGAAAGCATTTCCTTTCCCTCAGACTTGCCCGAAGACTCTGACTCAGGGACCTGATGCCGGTTCCAAACACAAAAAGAGTAACCTAAACAAATGACTGTCCTTTGCATCAGGAGCTGGCAGTACCTGAAAGTCAGATATCTTCTCAACTACTGGCACACAGACATTCAACTACTAATACTATTGGGATCTTGAGTACCCCCAAGAGCCGGTGTTGGAAACCTGGTCCCCAGCCTGGGGTCCTATTGGGAGATGGTGGAACCTGTAAGAGGTGGAGCCCATGGTGAGGAAATGCGATCACTGGGGGAAAACCTTTGAAAGAGACATTGAGAACCAGGCCTCTTCCTATCTCTCTCTTTGTTTCCTGATCACCGTGAAGTGAATAGGTTTCCTCCTCCATGAGCTTTTTCCATGATGTACTGTGCTGCCAGTGTGTGTAGCACCAGGACCAAGGAACCATGGACTGCAACCTCTGCAATCATGAGCTAAAATAAACTATTTCTCCTTAAAAGTCTGACTAACAACCTCCAAAAACAATCTTTCAATGTTGCCACTTCTTAGAGAGACCAATAGGTGGTAATCAAATACCCTGAAACTCACAATGCTTTTTAAATCATTGCAAAACAACAAGACATTAATCCAAACAGAACAGTTCTCTACTTTAGGGCTCATGTTTTACCTCGTTTCTGGGCAATAACAGTGACCAGAGTAGCTGATCCACAGGCAGGGTATAGGTCTGAAGAAAGTATGAGGTTCCCAGACAGAGGGGCCAGAGCCTTATTCTAGAAAGTCTTCAAGAAAAATGTTTCAGTGCTAACACAGGTAACTGTTCATAATCTATTCAGTGAAAAAAATTCATTGATATGTGTATTCATTCTAGAAAGTTGAAAAATATATATTTGAAGAAATAACGGGCATGTGTAACTTGTGGAATTATAGTTGCTTTCTATTTTCTTCTTGTTTAATATATTTTGTACATAAGCATGTGTTTTAACAAGGAAAATTATTTTCTTTTACACTTTTTAATTTTCTTTATTTAAGAAAGGAGACTACATAATTCCACTGCTAGGTAGACTTTTACAAAATTTGATTGCTTTGGAAGGCTGACATATCCTTATTTCTTCCATAGTTTGGATTCTGACCTAGAGGAGGACATAAAAATGTTGATTTGTCCCTGCCTTGCGGGTATGGTCTTTGCTATTGGGACAGTTTTCATGAATCATTAACTAAGAAATGACTTCAGTAATAGGGTCAGGGTTTGGGTTAGGGGTAGGGGTAGGGGTAGGGGTAGGGGTAGGGATTAGAGTTAGGGTTAAGTTTAGGGTAAAAACAATGCAATTGGTCCAAGACAGATAATGGAGAAAAAAGAGCAAGTTGAGAAAACAGTAGCCTTTAAAACTCACACACACACACACACACACACACACACACACACACACACAACTACCTTTTGAAATGAAGCTATACTTCCTTCAGTTTCCCAAACTCCCTTATGCAGTTATAACTGAAAGCGACTTTTTTTAATAAAATCCAAAGGTCCCCTGTGGTGAACCAAAGGCAGAGCTAGGTGAGTGCTCAGGCCTGTGGAAACAATAAGGCATTGTCTCTAAAGAATTTTTTAAGAGAATAATAACACTAAGCGTGTAACTCAGTCGTAGAGTCCATGTTTCGTGTGCACAAGGTCAGCAGCTGAATCTCTAGCCATAGAAAAATAACTACAGTAAAACTACAATTAAATATATCTGCGTTTTAAAATTTCTATGCATTAGCAATGCCATCCTGCGTGAGGTGCATTGTGAAGAATCTCATAAACACTTCTTCTTGGGACAGAGGGCTTTCCTCTCAGATCGTGAGGAATGTAAGCTTTTTTCATCTTTCATGTTTACTCCATACCTCTCTCCCTTTTTACATTTCTCTCCTTTTAACATGTAGTCTTCCCTTTCCTTTTATGTCTGTTTTTTCTGTTTGTTTGTTTGTTGCGGGGAAATAAATAGAAATTTATGAGTCAGTGGGTCACTTGTGTCCCAAAACCTTTCAAAAAACAGATTTCAAGATCAAGCAACTTCTGGTTGTTTTCTTCATTAGCACATTTCATTTTAACTGCCTTCCATAGTCATACAATTTTTCTCATTTAAAACATTTGCCCCTAAATTTTCTCAATTCTTTGAAGAACTTTTTTGTTCTTCTCTTACTCTTCCATTTACATGCAAATTCTCTACAAAGGTTAGGGTTTGATCATACAAAAACAAACACTGTCAAAATAAATCTTATGCACTGTATTTTGGTTTCCAGGTGTCTTAATATATTTTTATTCTTTGTACTATTAGAATTGTATCACATTGACAGTACAAGGCTAAGCACTTTATTCTCTGATGGCATAAGTTTAATAAATCTGCAGATTTCACATGGTTTGAAATACCTTCAAAATGTTTGTGCTTCATTTTCATTCATGTGATATTTTTAGTTTTGAAATTCTTTCCATGTAAGGTTAAGCCCCAAATATAGAGAAAATACTCAGAGTAACAATTCTATTATTGCATACCTGTTCTTCTAGTTGAATGGTATTTACCTCATTTTAACTACAATAAAATTGGAACAGAAAAGAATATTTTTGACATGTAGGCTCATTAAAACTCCAGAATTTCAACACTGTACAAATAACTGTGGAGAAGACAAGACATTGCAAATGGTACAATATGGGCTACAGTAGAACCCATTTGCAATCTACTTAAACAATACACTTTAATAGCATTTTTCTTCTGGTACTGTATTCTTTATACATAACAAACTAGAATCTGTCAGTATTTAAGGTATCAGATAGTTAAAGAAAGTTAACAAATGGAAGTGTAATAAGACTGCAGGTTCCTAGATTTTGTTTCTCATCATACACCTTTTAGCCCAGCTTGTTTAGGAGATTTTGTTGTGTAGGGGGACCCTATACATGTGTTTTTAAACAAAGTTACTGGTATAATTTTAGTCATTTACCATAAATAGACAAAATCTCAATGTAACACAGAAGCAAAGAGAATTTCAAAGGTAACCCCCATCGTATTCCTTTACATATCCATACTGTACACAGTAGCCCTCTAATAATAAAAATTACTATTATCATAGAAGCATAGAGCAGACTGGTGGTTACTCAGAATCTGGAGTGTGGGAGGATTGGTTGAAGGACACAGAGTGTCAGCTAGGCAGGAGTAAATTCAAGAGATCTATTGTACATCATGGTGATTATTGTTAATAACAACATACTGTGTGCTTGAAAATCACCAAGAAAGTAGATTTTAAGTGGTCTCATTACAAAACATCATAAGTATATGAGGCAATACATATGTTACTGCTGGATACAGCCTCCCATATTATACACAAATGTTAAATGTCATGCTCTGGACCATATATTTATTATGCCCTGCAGTTTTTATTTGCTAATTTAAAAAATGCATTCGAAATATTGTCATTACAAAACTAACACTGATTAAATACATACTCCAAGTCAGGCACAGATTGGACAAGTTTTATATGCTATCACATTTAATATTTTTTCTTGAAGGTAAGCATCGTTGAGCCATTTAATGCTTGGGGGAAATGAGGCCCTTTGATTCATGGAAATATACTTCAGTAATAAAGGTTGGTATTTGCTTTATCAAAACAAAGTCTAAAAAAAAAAAACAAAGTCTAGTATTAAATCTATAATATATATAATTTGACAATGCTACTCATCACTAGATACAACTTAGTGTTCCCCACAAAAATGGTATGTTTCTAATACAGGCAGTAAGAGAGGATGCTCAGTGCTAGAAAGTTCTCTTATTCACCTTCCAGGCTTATCAAAGGCTCTTTAAATAGACATTCAAGTGACTGTCCCATGTGTTATAAGGCAGATCAATAATCAATACTGGAACACAGTTCTCATTTCCTTACAGTTCAGTAAATTCTCAAAGAAGTACTACTTATTTGAAAAGTTTTTAATCATTAAAACATTCTGGGGGAATAGTTCCTTAAAAAATGGGAGTGGTGAGAGCACCTCTGCTACTTTGACAGCTATTACTGAGATAATGACCCAGGACATCCCAGAAAACTCCTCCTGCAGGTTTTCATTTGTCTTGCTTTCTTTTGTTGTTTTGTTTTAAGGTACAATGGCAGAGGCTCTCACTGCCTCCCAACGGCCCCTCTCCCACGTTTCTTACTAACGCAACCCTGACTTTAGCTGAGCACATTGATGCAGGAATAAAGGACTGATTTCCTAGGATCCCTTGCAGTCAGATGGAGTCATGTAGATAAATTCTGGCTAAAGACACATTAAGAGTGGTGTTGTGAAAGCTTCTAGGACATGCCCTTTATGATACAGGCACTGAGTGTACCAGATAGTACTCCAATCTGGAGGAGCACTCAAGATCTGGCTCATCTAGGAGGAGCACAACTTTTCCCTTGGCTTCTCTTCTTTCTCCTTTCAGTCTGCAACATAAATGTCATGGTTGGAGCCCCAATAGCTAGTCAAGACCCCATGGGACACAGCAGAGACCCAGGCAGCTTCATCCTACCCAGGAAGCAAAAGTTAGAGTTCATGGCCCTCTGAGGAAAAAACCCTGGCAAACACCTCAGGACTTTGATTGGAAGGCCAAAGAGCTCCTCCTAGAAATGTATTAGCTCTTACAGGAAATAAGGCAAGCTTCAAAACATCTCAACACGTGACTTGATGGAACATTGAATAAACACAAAACTGGGTACATTCTGCAAAAACATTATCCTATAATCTTCAACAATGTTGTCATGTGAGTCAAGAAAAAGTAGAAACACTGCTCCAGACTAAAGGAAAATAAAGAGGCATGAAAACTAAACTCATAATTCTTGCTTTGATCTTTCTGATACAAGAACATGACTGGGTATATATATCCAAAAGACTACCAAAGAGTCACCTATGTATCTCTGTTTGGAATACCGAAGAGGTACCTTCATACCCAGGTTTACTGTAGCACTATCCACAATGCCCATCTTACCCCGGCTGATTGCCTGCTGAAAATGTAAATTTTATCTGAAGAACTAAGCTCTTCCAGAGCCCCAAAAGTCCTCTGCACAAGATTTTATAAACTAGGCATACAAAGTCACATGAAGTACATCAATAAAGAGAAAGCATTAATCAGAAGAAACCAATCCTGGAGCTATAGAGATTGGGGTTATAAAACAAGAAATTAAAGTATAAGATGGTAAACTTTGGCAGAAAACTAAAGACTGTGAGAGAATCAATGTAGACCTGAAAAGTCTAATGAGTAAAGTTAATATACTAATGGATGGGCTTAACAGCAAATTAGATAAAACTGGTAAGAAAATAGTAAACTTGAAGATAAGTTGAAAGAGAATAAGAAAGCATTAAGAAGCAAAGATGAGAAATTCAGAAAAGATCTTAAGACATATGAGACATGACAAAAAACTACACATATATAGTAACTATATATATAGTAACTACATATATGATAGTTATAGATATATTCATATATATTTAGAATATATACATATGGAATGTGTGTATATGTGGAAAGTATATATATTTAGACTTTCCAAGCTCTGGTTACCAAAGGACATGGGTACAGCAATACTTCAATACCAATGAGACATCTATTAGATTGTAGGTTTTAGTAACCATCCTCAGCTAGAAGAAAATAAGGCTCATTGAAGAAATGATAACTTCAGTAAATAGAAAAATGATAACAGAGAAGAGAAAGTATAAAACAAGCACAGAATATCTATCTGTCTGCAGAGGAAGTAAGGCATTACTCAAAGAATAGTGAAGATAAGATTTTTTAAAAGGCCCAGAAGCCAGCATGTGACATGATTTGAACAATAAGATAAAAAATAGAATTGTAACCTAGTGAGTGATGTAGGAGTTTGTGACACCATATTAGCACAAATAATAAATATATTGAATTTTGAGGGTTAAAAAGAAATTTGCATAGCTTTGAAGTCCCTCCCCAAATTACATATTATTTACCAAGGAAAAAAGTGCAGCTTGACAGACAGAACCCTGACAGATCCACTTCAATCAAATGGTCAATATGAGCCTCACCAGTAACAAAGTAAACTGAAATTGCTTGACAGATACAATAAGAAAAGAGAGTATCATTTTTGTGCCATCCCCACAAAGAGGCATCCACAGACCCAAATGATGATGGAACACTGGATAAACACAAAGCAAGGGACATTCTGCAAACAGTTGTCCTGTAATTGTCAACAATATTGTCATGAAAATCAAGAAAAAGTAGAAACACTGCTCCAGACTACAGGGAAATAAAGAAGCATGAAAACTAAACTCATAATTCTTGGCTTGATCTTGCTGATACAAGAACATGATCGGGTATCTATCCAAAAGAATGCCAAAGAGACACCTAGGTATTTCTGTTTGGAATACCAAAGAGATACCTGCAAGCCCAGGTTTACTGTGGCAAGACACAGAGTCGGCCTAGGCGCCCACCCATAGAACAGCAGGTAAAGAAAATAGGGTGTATGTGGACTACTGTCTGGTCACAAAAAAAAAATGAAATCTTACATTTGAAGCAATGGATGGAACTGAGGATATTATGTTAAGTAAAATAAGCCAGACACAGAAAGAGAAGCACCTCATGTTCTCTTTCAAGTAGAAGCTAATAAAAGGTACCTGGAATGTAGAATAGTGATTACCAGAGTTTGGGAAGGGGAAAGAGGTGGCTAAAGACAAATTGGGTTTGAGCAGTGCACACTGTGTGCATGTATAGAACTGGCATTCTAAACCCCAGGCATATGTATAACTAACACTTGTTAATAAAATAAATTCAAAAAGAACATTGTGAAATTTAAGTGGAGTCTAGGGATTAGTGAGTAGCATTAAGTTAATTTCCTAATTTTGATGGTTTTACAGTGGTTTTGTAGAATGTTCTTCTACCCAGGCAATTGCACTAAAATGTTGCAGGGTAATAGGGCATCATATCAGTAACATAACCCTAAAAGACTCAGAGAAAAAATTTATTTATATTACTGTTGTAACTTCCTATAGGATTGAGATTGTTCTTTTCTACCAAATGAGTGAGAATTTTCCAAGACAATGAGAGATATTAAGTCACAGATTCACAATGTGATTTAAACCCAACTATGAATGTATAAAAGTCATCCCTAGGTGCATCATAATAAACCGAGCCACAGAGTCCCTTTCCAGCTTCCAAGACCCATCCCCCTTCTCTTCCACTAGCAGGGTTCTCCAAAGATCACTACACATAAGGGTGCAGTCTCAATGAAACTATTCATTCCCCTGGTAGGGAAAGTTCATTCCTCATCCTGACCAAGGCCTTCTTCTGTTACTTCAGGACTTTTCATGCAGGGGACATCCACTTCCCTCAGTGTCTGTAAGCACAGCATCGCAAGATCCAGACAACACAGTCACAAAAGCCCATTGTGGATGTTGGAGACCAGGGTGTTCAGTCTTCAGTATTTTTATCTTTATGATTTTCAAGGAGGGAGTTGCACCAAATCTAATTCCATTTCTTATCCCAGTGATTTTTTCTACCTTAAAATTAAAGAGAAATGTTAATCTTCTTTCTTTATTTCTGCATGATATTACATGCATGACCAAATTCTTAGGTAAGACAAACACAAAGCCAGCCTTTAAGGACAACAATAATCCTTCAGATATAGGCAATCATATCTGGAGAAACCATTACATTTTATTGTCTTGGCATCGCCTTTCATTCTCACATAGCCACAGTTTGGCTAGAAATTACATGGTGACTAGGATGGTATAGATTAACAGAAAACTTTGAAGGAAAATTCCTTATAGAACAGATGCTTCATAAAGTTCATTTGTCGTTTGTTTGACTGGTTGACTGGCTGTTGTCTTTATGTCTGCGATCTGAAATCCATTCTAAGTGGGGAAACCCCCTCCCCCCGTCATTGTGTGGGTCTTGGGGCAGGATAGGACATAGATAGGGCATAGATATCAGTGGCACACATGACCCAAACTTGGAATATTATACAATTCTTTGAATTGGGAAGAAGTAGCAGGGAAGTTTTATTATGATTGACAAAGAGGTAGCCTCCAGTGACTTTCTTCTAGAGTGGTAGGGAATTCTACAGTGGTCGGGACACTGGTACTGGTGATTCCTTAAACTGGGTATTCTTGTGCCGTGACCTATTGGAGATGTGAACAATAGAACTTACCTTACTTCTTGGGTATTTATTTTCCAGGCTCACTTCTCAATCTATCCATCAATTCCATGAGCCATCTGATGTTCTGCTAATAAATTATTTATGCCTGACATCCACCAGGCTTGGTTTCTGCTACTTATAACAAAGAAAGTGAATATACTCAGCTTTAAATGCTAAAAAGTTTATGCTTTTTTAAGGAAATCTGTTCCAACAGTGAATCAAGTTTACACTGATGGAAACATTTAAATAGCAGTCACTTGGATTTTTTAGCATCTGATTTCACGAACATGACCTCCTAAGGACCGCTAGTATGTGCAGTGCATTAGCCACCAGGGGCTCTCTGCATCAGATCAGAAGAACCGATTTGCTTCGTTCTGTTATCTGATTTCATGTATTTTATGTGGCTTGCTTTACGACAGCAACCACCAAAAAGGGAAACAAGTGTTTCAATTCAAAGGGATTAAAAAAAAATAACTTCCCACATCTAGACACACACACACACACACACACACACACACACACACACCTTTTGATTAGGTATAACTGCTTATTCAGATTTCTATATTTCTTGGAGCTGAAATTCTCTTCCCAGGCACCTACACACTCTCTCTGCAGAGCACAGCAAAAAGCAGAAGCATTATCTCAAACCAAAGATTGTTACCCCTCTACTAAAAATTCTAAGGTCAGAAAAACAAGGCAGACATTCTTCATGGGCTGGCTGGCATTACCTCTCTGCAATAACTTAACCTGATAACTCTCTTTCTAAATTAATGATCTGAGACAGATTGGCCAACAAGTCCACTTGGTTAATCAAATTCCTCTCATGCTCTCCACTGGTTGCTGGCTTCTGGAAGCTGTTCTGAACATTTCTCACTTGTCAATTACTGAGGAAATCTAACTTTAGTTTGAAATATGGAGCTCTGCCACCTTTGAATGTTCATGATATCCAGGGAACTCTGAAGATGCTGCCCTTTCTCCACATTTTATCCTGGTTTACTTTGCCATCTCTGTTCTCAAACTATGCCCACTGGCAGCCCATTAGAGCTTGACTGTGATGCTCAGTCTCTTGATGTCCTGTCAGACAGCACCGTGGGGTTGCACTAGTTCCTGCCCATCACATTGACAGCTGGTCTAAGAAATAGATTCTTCTTGGATCTTGATTCCAGAGCAAATGTGGCAGTTTTCTCTTCTCTTACATTACTCTATCCTACCCTGTCTAATAGAAAATAGGTAAAATTCAGGAGGAGGGAGAACAAAGGGATGTAATTCATATACCTTCCATACTTACTAGGTGCTAAATTTCTAATCAGGGATATGTGACCACATATAATAGTATTATCATATATTTAGAAGCTACCTAGTGTCCTGCACTCTATAGAGGATTATACATATATTCTGTAATATAATTTAATCCCCCTAACAACTCTGTGGAATAAATATAATCATCTTTATTTCACAGTTTCACAAAATTGAGGCATAGGAAAATCAAGAAATGTTCCCGTTTGATAAAAGCAAAATCCACGCTCTGAGACATCCTCAGGCTACTCTGCATGACTACCTTATTGGACAAGTGTGATATCTGCATTTGTATAAAGTACCACGGGAGCATCCAAAAATGTTCCCCCGAAACATCTCCCATTTCCTAGTCCCCAGAATTTGAGAATTTATTAGCTCATAAAGAGAAAAGAATTAAGGTCACAGATGCAGTGAGATTTGTTTAATCAGCAGAATTTTAAACAGGGAGAATATCCTGGAATTTCTGATGAGACAGAATCTAATCCCAGTGGTGCTTTATGGATAGAAAAGGGACGCATAATTTCAGCAACGTAAGTTCAGCACAAGGGATGCTATGCTGCCAACTTCATAGACAAAAGAGGAAACCATGAGCCAGGGGATGTAGGCAGTTTCTAGAAGCTGAAACAGGGAAGGAGATGATCCCCTAGGGCCTTCAGAAGGAGCAGTGGCTGACAAAGCTTGAATTTAGCCTAGTGCAACTTGTTTTGAACTTGTAGTCTCCAGTGTATAAGACCATAAACTGGTGGAAGTTTGTTATAGCAGTGAAAGAGAATTAGCACAAGACTCTTAGCCCAGGCAGTCTGGGAGAACCGGGTTGGTAGCCGAGAGAGTAGAGGAAGGTGGGGGACATCTGGTAGTAGGAAGGCTCGTGTGTGACACAGCATGATAGAAAGAGCTGGGATCCCGGCAGGGATGGACTCGAGGCACAAGCTGGGAATGACGGAAGTGCCGCCAGATGGGACTTACAAGCCAAGACAAAGAGCAGAGATTTTATCTCACAGGAAAGGGAATCTATTACAGGAGTTTTAAGCAGAGTTGTGACGCTGAACAAATTTTCATTTTAAGAAAACACACTCTGGTTATATTGTAATCTTGGTAGACATTGATTGACTGTGAAAAATGGGTTGGAAGAGGACCAGGTAGGAAGTAGGAAGGAGGTCATGGTTATCTAAGCAAGAGATGATACAAGCCAGAGGGATCATAGTTGGAGGGCATAATGGATTTGAAAGATGTTTAGGAGGTACAATGCACAAGATTTGGTGATTTGTTTGACATCAACAAGCCAAGATAAAAAGAACAAGACAGAAAGGACACAGCCTATGTTTGAAAGGGAGAAATTATTTTGGTTTTGAACAAATAGTAAGGACAATTTCAATCTATTAAGACCATATTATGTGCTCACTTTTTACTTTTGTTGATCTGCTCTGAGTCTAAGATTCTTTGAAAATGAGATATTAACTTTATTGACCTAAAATCCTTAATCCCTCTACATCTAAGGCATTGGGACAGAAGTCTACCAGTTCATCAGCATCCAAGAACACTGCAACAGGTGCATGGTAAGGCTTGTTGTTTCATAGAACAGAATGAAACTAAAGACCTTAGCATGGAAGACAATTCCTTTTGAAAGTCAGTCCAACAAGTGTTGTTAATTAGCCACTGTAGTCCAGGTGCTGTGCCAAGATCTTCATACACGATAGCCCACTTACTCCCTTTGGCCAACTACGTTAGGTTTTATTGTGCTCCTTTAACAGGTGAGGGGACTGAAACTCAGAAATCATGCAACTTTCCAAAGTCACACGGCTAATACCAGAGAGCTAGGATTTAAACATTGGTGTATTTGCTTTCAAAATGGTGTTTTAACCACTTTAACCCCAGTAATGTTCTTAATCAGCTCCTCCCTGAGAAAAAAGCCAGTAACTCATAGGAAAAATCAAGTAGGAGCTTCTAGGTGACTCAAGAAGGCAGAAAAACATTTACCATAGGAAAGCACTTTTAACATATTAAACTGTAAGAAAATGTAGAGAGACACTTTGTAATTTAGTAGGCATTTAACAATCTCATCCACCTGGGTTATTCCCATCTTTCATTAGGTCTGACCAGGTGTAATTCTGTGGAAATAGAAGTTACTTGGAGAAACCTAATTAGCAATTAAATAATTTCCACCATAGAAAGGTACAGTATGTTCCAAGGTAGTTCAGTTAGTTTCCCTCCCCCATATGTAAGACCTCAGTCCTACTTTTTTCTTAATTTGCTCACTGTAAGTACATCTCTGCTTTCTTACTAGGCTGTAATTGTGCCTGCTCTTAGTATTCTTTGGAACCACCTGTAACAATCTCTGTTCCCTCGTGAATTAATGAGTTCACTAAAATAGCTGATGTGTATTTATTTTATATTTGTAAGAGCCATTGTTTTATCTTAGTTGTCCCTTGTTTCCCTGAATTTCAAGTTGCCCCGTAGTAAAAGCTACATCTAGTCAAGTCTGCATTTCTTCCTTATGTTGCAGAAAGTAGTCTGAATGCTCTTAAGAGAAAGCCCTGAAATTCGTACCCCTGGGAAGAAAAGGAAGATGGTAGCCCCAGCTGGCCCTTTCTTCCTTGGACTGTAGACAGGACACCAGAGCTGAGGGACAACACAGTCAGACCCCAGCACCCTCCTGTTCCTTCACCCCAAAGAGCCGGGCCTGCCGTGGAGACAGGGCTGAGAATACCGAGGAAGGTAAGAAAGTATCCATTAGAACCACTTCCGGAGGAAGCACTAAGGGAGGATGCTGGTGTGGAAGAGGCTAAGGAGGTGTGTCTAACTCCTCCTGGTCTCTGCAGGGTGAGTGGAGGATCCGAAAGTCCCTATCCAGGGATGTGGAGCACTGTGATAAAGTATAGGATGCCTAAGGAAGGTGGCATTTCAGATGAAGAACAAAAATGTAAACGTTTTGTTCGCCCTGTCCTTATACTGAAAATTATGTGTCATTAATCTGAAATTCAGATTTAACCAGGTGTCCTGTATTTCTGCTTGCTAAATCTGATAACCTCAAGAGGCTTCTCTCATGGTGAACCCACAGAGACCTGTAGTGGACCTGTCCCACCATTATATCGTCTCCAAAATCTGCACCCAGACCGCATCTCGGAGAGGAGCAGGAATCCAAAAGCCAGTGTTATCCAAACTGGATCCAAAGTGGCAAGTGGCTAATATGTAGCACAGGATTCCCTCTAGTTTGTTTCTTCATCTAAAAAGATTTTGCTACCACTAATTAGCAAGTTTAAAGTTGTTCCCATCCTCTACAGGTAGGGACTAGTGTAAAAGATTACTTAGGTAAGTTATAAAAAAGTAAAAAGGCTAACAGATGCTAGCTTTGACCTTTCTGTGCTGAATGGAACAGATGTTTGCCATAGGAATATGCACAATTTCCTAACACAAAGGGCAGAGAATTCCTCTCCCCTTTGAGAGAAGTGCTCAATGTTCCAGCTACTACACCTGAGATGCTGGCAAATGCCACATGGCCATCTATACCTATACTTACTAGGGGACCAGAAAGCATGTGGCTCCCTCACTTTCTAGCAAAAAATACTGATGATTTGGGTTCCAGTGTTCTGTATTCACTATATTTGCATACAGCCCCTGCAAAGGACCACAGGGAACTTCTGCAAATTACTAATGGAGCGATTAAGTTAAACCCAAAGCAACTACATTTTCTCTTAAGTGAAAACACCTGAAGTCTTCTTGCCAGGAAAGAATTGTTTTCTACTTCATGAAGCTTTTATGAAGATTAATAAATTGATGTTTTAAAAGGTGGTTGAGAACTTGGGATAAATGTCTGCATTGTATGATTTAAAAACTCATGAAGACTTGCATTACTGAGGCATTTATTTGGGTTACAAAAAACAAACTAGCGGGAGTGCTGTGCTACATATTAGCCACTTGCCACTTGAGCCTTTAAAATGTAGCTAGCAGGACTAAGGGACTGAACTTAATTTTATTAATTTAAATTTAAATAGCTACATATGGCTAATGATTATACACTACATAGCACAACTTTAGAACAATCATTAAATAGGAAATTAGTATGTGAAAAGTCTAGCCCATGGAGTGGTCCTAATAATCATAATAACAATTACAGTGACTCATAGTCCTCATTATAAATATTTGAACATCTAGAGGAGAGTTTCCCAAATAACATTTTTTGTCAAGGAAATATGAAGAATAATAAGATGTTGGATTAAAGTCTTAAACCTGCACGGTAGGACTTTTGAAATGAACCTATTTTGGCACAAAGTGTTAGAGCTGGATGCTGTTCTTTACCTGTGGGTGGAGGTGATGTGCTTTTTCTGTCACTATTCTTCCTCATCTCTTGTCCCTCAGCTGCCCTGTATTTTAACTTTTGTCATTAATCTGAAATACAGATTTAACCAGGTGTCCTGTATCTGATAACCTCCCAAGTTTACCAGAAGACCCTAAGAAATAATTTCTAGGATAGAGACTAAAACAATTGTTCAAAAACAATTTTTAAAAACATATGAGAACTTTATTTTATTTTGCCAATACAGGAATCCATCTCAATGTCTTATGCATGCTGGGCAAGTGCTCTACAACTGAACTGTATCCCCAGCCCACAAATACATTTTTAAAATGAGTTTTTATTTTAAAAACTTGACATTCTCCATATAGATAAAAGACCAAATTAGTATCTTATTATAAATGTTTTAGACATATACATTGATGTCAACTTGTAGTCATGGTAATTAGTGAAAACAACAATCTCAAATTGGGAGCCAATGACATTAAAAGCTATCTGACATCTGTCTCAGCATGTAACGATTTTCTTATTTTGTCTTAATTATAAAAGTATTAAAAGGTCACAATTTACATATGTAAGTAATTGTATGTGATAACAAGGCATTTTATGTAGTTTACGTTTTGTGTCTTAGTAGCTGACTTACAATTACAGAATGCTTTCAGATTAAAGAGATTTACCATGAAAACCTTTATTCCCAATTTAGTTTACCTGAGATTTCTATTTCCAGACAAGATCCTGTTAACATAGTGTAATTAATTGTGCTATGTTAACTTGACTTGAGCAAGAACTGCCCAGCAGATTAGTAAATTCTGCGTGTGTCTGTGGATGATGACATGTAGGTTGCAAACTAAGGAAGAAGGATAGACTCTAGCCAGGTATGGTGTCCACACCTGTAATTACAGCACTCAGGAGGCTGAGGGAGGCAGATTACTGTGAGTTCAAGGCCAACCTGAGCTACATAGTGAGTTCAAAGCCTGGCCAAACTATATAGCAAGACCCTGCCTCAAAAGAAAAAAAGAAAAGAAAAGAAAGACCCACTCTGGATGTGGATAAGACCAACCAATAAGCTTGTACCCTGCACAGAATAAAAAGGGAAAACAGAGGAAGTTTTTTCTTTTTTTTTATTGGAGAAGCTAC
Source organism: Dinomys branickii (assembly GCA_004027595.1). Lineage (NCBI taxonomy): Eukaryota > Metazoa > Chordata > Mammalia > Rodentia > Dinomyidae > Dinomys > Dinomys branickii. The sequence continues at coordinate 227,483 of PVLD010000293.1, read as the reverse complement.
AACATTTATCATTACCTTTGGACCTTGTCTCTAGTTCCCTTCCAGTACACACACTTCAGCCTTCCAATGCAGATTCTGGCTTTCTAATGCAGATTCACGGTGGTGCCTCTGCTGTGAACTCCAGGCCTTCAGCCTTTGACTGTTACTAGACACAACTAATAAATCCTTATAAATCCCTTGTATAATCATATATATATTTTATATTTAATTTGTTCCTCCAGAGAACTCTACTAAATGCACATTGGCCATATTCTTCTCAAGCAACTAAAAAGGCTGACAAGGTATATTACAAAATGGTTCCCAGGCACTAACATCAGGCAGGATGTCAAAGAGTATATATTTCCAGAGCTGCTTTTTTTTTGTACCAGAAATCAAACTTATGACCTTGCACTTACCAGGCAAGCACCCAGCCCCTGAAGAGTATATATTTGAGAAGGTTCATGCAAGTTCTATCCTATAATCTGCCCCAGCATATTGCTCAAAGAAAGTATCCTGGATGCAGCCCAAAGATCAGGATCTCGGACTGGATTAGCACACGGTCTAGACATGAGGACATAAAGCAAGGGTTCTAAGCAGGCCAAAGTGACGGAAGTTCCCAAGACCAAGCACCAAGGAAGAAAATGTTCAGCAGAGAAACAGTTGAAGAAATCTGTGGAGGATTCCCTCTTGATTCTTAAGCCTAGTAATAATCAAAACATATGTGTAAGAAAAGTATCTTAAGCTCTTACCTAGGTCTGGAAATAGTCTGTTTCAGTGTTAGTTGGCTTTCTATCACCGTTACAACATATCTGATACAATTGACTTTAAAGGAGAAAACAATTACTTTGGCTCCCTGTTTCAAAGGTTTCCATCCATGGCTGGTTGTCTCTGTTGTTTTTGGGCCTCTGTGAGGTAGCATTCAGTGATAGGAGATGATAGTAAAGTAAATCGCTAGCCTCATCATGTCCAGGAAGCAAAGAGAAAGGATGGATTAGGGTCCCAATATCACCATAAGACACACCTCCAATGACTAAATTTTATTTCATTAGACTGCATCTTCCAAAGGTTCCACCACCTCCAAGCAGTGCCATAGGCAAGGAACCAAAACTTCAACATGTGGGCCCTTGGGAGACATTCAGTATCCAAATCATAACACTCTTCCAGCCAGAAAAGAAAAGCGTCATAATTCATTAGATATTGCATAGATTTATAGAGGATTTTGCCTTAACAGAGAAGCAAAATTAGCCTAAAGAAATTATCAGCATGGTAGTGCATATCTGCAACCCTATCTATTTGGGAGGCTGAAGTAGGAAGATTGTAAGTTTGACATTAACCTGGACAATTTAACAACACTTTCTCTCAAAATAAAAATTTTAAAGGGCTGGCAGTGTAGCTCAGTGTGAAGAACCTCCATTCAGCCCCCAATACTGCAAAAAAATAAAAATAAAAATAAACAAAATAATTTCTCCAATCCAATATAAGGAAAATAATCCTCAAAAGGACTAGTCTTCAGCCAAACATGCCACACACCTATAGCCCCAGTACTTGTGAGGCTGAAACAGTAGGATCACTGCAAGTTCAAGGCAAGTCTGGGTTACATAGTGAGTTTAAGACCACCCTGAATTACATAGCAAGACCCTGCCTCAAAAAAGAAAAATTATTCTACGAGTAACTGCATCCAAGAACAAACCTCAAGAACATAGAGGAGCTTAAGAAAATCATGGAAGCCATGAATGCTCAGCATTGGAAAGAAATGGAATTCATAAGGCAGATTCAAGCAGATATCCAGGAGAATAAAAATTCCATTGAAAGTATCCACAACAGATTAAGCCAATGTGAGGAAAGGACCTCAGATATAGAGGATAGGATTGCAGTTTGTGATTATGAAAAAAACATTATTTCTTAAAAATAGCAAGGGAAGCCCAGGGATAAAGTTCAGTAGCACAATGCTTGCCTGTCAAGTGCAAGGTCCTGAATTTGATTCCCAGTACAAAAATATTATCAAGGGACCATGAGAAATCAGTACAGCAACTGCTAGGTGAGGCAAAGAAGAATACCTTAAGATTGATTGGAGCCAATGAAAAAGGAGGAGATAGCACCAATGGTAGTAAAATTACTGTTCACAGACATCATAGCAAAAAACTTCCCTGGTAGAAAAAAGAATTTGACATAAAGTGAGACATATAGAACTCCAATTAGTCAAGATCAAAAAGAAGATCTATAGACAGCCATATCACAATCAGAATTCCAGAAATTCAACACAAGAATAAAATCTTAAAAGCTGTTAGGGAAAAGAAACAAATCACCTATAAAAGAAAGCCCATCAGGAGCACAGAAGACTTCTCAGCACAAACCCTCAAGTCAAGGAGCAGTTGGAGTGAAGTATTTCAGTTCTAAAAGAAAGCAACCTTCAATCCAGATTGATGTACCCTGCAAAACTGTCTTTCAAAAATGATGGAGAAATAAGATACTTTCATGACAAAGAACATCTGAGGAAATTTATGACCACCAAACTAGCACTTCAAAATATTTTGAAGAACATTCTAGAAAGAGATAACAAGGACTACAACTCCAGGAGCCCCAACAGAAGGAATCCACCAGGCAAGGCAAACAAACAGAGCAAAAACAGAGGGGGAGCCAACAACAGGAAAATAACATGACAAGGATAAGTCAATACATATCAGTTGTAACCATCAATGTTAGTGCCCTCAATTCACCAATCAAAAGACACAGACTGGCAGAACAAGAAGCAAGATCCAGCAATATGCTGCATACAAGAAACACACTTAATTCAAAAAGAAATACATAGACTGAAAGTCAAAGGATGGAAAACAATACTCTATGCAACAGGAACATGGATAGCTATTTTCTTTGCAGAGTGAATTTCAAGCCCAGACTGACTATCTCTTGGCTGTAGGAATTCAGTGCCTGCTAACCAGGAAACCCGAGGAACAACTTCCCTAGGATGCTGACATTCTGGACCATGGTATTCTGGAACTTTTTTTTCAAAGCAAAAATTTTCACCTTTGCAATTTTGAGGCTGTAAAGGGTAGAGTCCTGCTGTTTCTTGTGATGCCTTCAGGCCATCTTTTCTATTTTCCTTTTCCTTCTCAGCAATCAAGATCTCTTCATTCTATCTTTGCAGGCTGCTACTTTACTGGAGCTTCTTTCTTTTCTGGCCAAACTCAAATGTTTTAAATCATTCTGCTGGGCTCTTTGCTCTTGATTCTCAGCACAAATTTAGCTAAAAGCCCCTAACACTAGCCACACCACCACCTCAACATTAGGCTGCTTTGAAATTTTTTTCTGCCAGATTAATTAGTCAGCTCTCCTTAATCTCAGTTTCAGGCAGTCTCTGGACCTGAGCAAAATGCAGACAAACTTTCTGCCAAGGCAAAATACACATCATCTGGAGTCCAACAACCAATGCAGTCCTTCTTCCCCCAGTTGAAAGCTCCCAAGCCTGATCTTTACTGGCAGGATTTCTATCAGCCTTCTGGTTTTCTGAGCTCTGATCAGAATCTCCTATCAGGTATAGACAAAGACATTCCAGCTCTACTTTTTCATCTGGCATCTCTAAACCTTTCTGGATTCTCCCCACAAGCCAGTTCCAAAGGCTTCTAAACTACATGATTGAGTATATTCATAGCAACAACCCCATTGTTAATAACAAATTCCATCTAATTTTCTCTGGTTGCTGAGGCAAAGTAACTAACCCCCAAAGTTAAAAGGGGAAAAGTTTATTTGGCTTACAGATCATAGAGGTTTCACTTCATTGTTGGCTGGCTCCAAGGTAGAGTGGCACAGCAGACAGGAGTCACAGAAAAGAAACAATTCATGGCAGAGAGAAGGTAGCAAAACAACAAGAATTCTTAACAGCATCTTTCTGTCCCTTTAATCTTATTCAGACTACTTAGGACCAGTAGCACTCACACCGTTAATCCTAGTGCCCTTGAGCCTACCATTGCACCATCAATCTAAACACAAGCCATAACAACATCGCTCCTTGGTACATACTGATTGGAAATGAAGCCAGCACACAAAAGAGATACCTGCACACCCATGGTAACAAAATCTTTGTGGAGATCATTTTTACCTGAAAGAGAAAAACCTGGAATCAATGTAATTAGGGCCTCAGAGTGTCTCAGTGACACTAAAACTGGTAAGAATGGTGGCCAGAGTTCTTCACAGACATGGTGGCAAAAGAGCCCCATTTTGAACAATAGTTTGCAGTGTATATGATTGTAGAACCATCCTTGGTGGCCTGAGAGGAGGAATGTACAGTGCCTGTAGAGGACACCTGATGGAAACAGGTGGAGAACAGCTGGCAACAGAAGTGGGAGGTGGGCATTGGGAATTATTGTGAAGAGCAGAGTTCATGGGAACCAAGTAGGAAACCATACATCTCACATCACCACCATGACTACCACCTATACCTTCACATGAAAGCAGTACAGGGCACTATAGCTTCAAGTTCTAAGTACTGAGAAGATAAAAAGTCATAAAGATAAAGTAAAGACCTATGTTAAGTCATTCAAGCCTCATAGATTGGCAAGAGATCTGTATCAGTCAGCTTTCCATTATTAAAGCAAATATCTGCAATAGTCAACTCATAAAAAGGTTTACTTTAGCCCACAGTTTTGGGCTCAGTCCAAAACCATGCAGACCCACAGCTTTTAGGCCTCTGGTAGGGATGTCATGTGGTGTTATGGTTTGTGTCTAGATGCCCCCCCTCCAAAGCCTCATGCAGTCATGGGGCAGGCTTCTAGAGTTTGTGATTAATTCATGATCCAATGCTGGGATTATGGGTGTGAGAGCTACACTCACCCTGGGGTGGGCAGCCTGCATACAATATAAGGGGAGAAAAGCTTGCTCGCTACTCCTCTCTTTTTGCTTTTGCTGCTTTTGCTGTTTTCTGCTTCCATGAACTGCTGCCCTTTGCCATGTGCCACTGTGCCTTGGAGCCACTGAGTATGGGCTGAAACCTGCACAAACTATGAGGTAATAAACCTTTCCTTCCTTAATTCTGAGTGTTAGGTATTTTGTCCCAGCAATGAGAGAAAAGTAACCAAGACAGACACATGGCAATGGAGGGGAGCACACAGCAGAGTTGGGAAGCAGAAAGAGAAAAACAAAAAACAAACCTGGAACCAGATGGGGTCCTACAAATCCCTTTAAGGGGCCCTCATTCAGCTAAAGACCTCCTACCAGTCCCCACCACATAAAGGTTCTGCCATCCCCCAATAGCACTGCAGGCTGGGGACCAAGCCTGAATACATGGACCAATGGGTGACATTCAAGATTCAAACTATATTCAAGAAACTCTATGGAATTTTTATGTTACTGGGCCAAAGTGGATTTCTACCTTTTATATCCCAAATTCCAAATTTATGTGTGTTTTCAGTTTATTTCCAGGTGACTCTAGGACAGGGATTTCTGCTCCAGCTTCCTATTACCTGCAATAATTACAGACATACCTTTTCATCCTGGCAATAGTCTTCTAATATAATTAGAGAATAGCATTTTCAAAAGGTTCAAGCTGATCAAAAGCGCCTAACAGTGAAGATGTGCTGAGGATCACTGCATGGACTGAAAGGAACTGAGGTCATCCATTAGCATCAATCAAAAAACACAGGTGGCCCCATCTCTTAAGCACCATTATGGATGGAAGACGTGCACTTAAGACATGCAGTGAGCTTTCTGCCTGTTGACATAATTGCATTTGCCCAGAAAGAATTAATGGCTTCTCAGGATGAGGAAACTGTGGCAAGATGCAGGTGCCTGTTAATGGACAACTGAAGATGAATGAGGTTTTAGTGCCCTTCTCCAAGTGTTAAATCACACATGGGTGATTTCTAGGTATAAATACATCAGTGCTTGGATTTCACTTCAGTTCTCCAGGGGAAATTTGTGATTGAGAAGCAGCCATAGCTTTCACTTCTTGGAAAAATCCCAGGGGGCTTCAAAATGACAGCACTAAGAAATCCCCTGCCCTTTGCCTAAAATTATGATTGGTCCTCCATATTCTTATATTTGACTTGTTAAAGAATGTCAAACGCTATGAATTAGCAATAACAGTCTTCATCAAGCACATCAAGCTCCTAATTAGTCTTATATTAGGCTTCCTAATGAATCTATGATGCAAGTAATTCACTGTCACATTGAAACAATCTTGCTTCCCCATTTTTCCATTTCTGATCTCCAGCAAATGTAAATATTGGATCTGATTCATGAATTCACTAACTGTAATAGATTGATGTTTTTTGGCCCCAATTTCTGTCCCTCCCTGAATCTATAACTTTGGCCATGTTCATTTATAGTTCTTTCCACTCAGTATGTAAGTTTTCCTAACTCATAATTTTAGGCTTGGCCATATAACTTTCCTCATCTAGTTGGGTGGGGGCAAAAGTGATAGTTTGCTTCTGGGTATAGATTTTAAGGAGATAAACATTTTCTTTCTCCCTTTTGGGCTCCTGCCATGGCTAAGAGAATACACCCCCGCCAGCCTGCCAGTCTAGTGAGGATGAAAAGTGTACGGAGCAAAGCCCGCTCCACCCCTCTATTGGTAGTCAACTTCAGCTCAACCCAGAGGGGGCTGGTCTACCCTCACTGGCTCTCAGCTCCTGAGTAAGAGCTGGGTAGTTGTTTTAAGCTGCTGAAATTGGGACTCATTTGTAAAGTAGCAAAAGCGAAGCAATAAATCATTGATTGAGCACTGTGATGTTTCACATGTAGGTTAGCAAAACCTACAGAGACAAACAAAACATAAGTCCTCATCCTCCAGGAGGGTCCAACCTCACCTGAAGATTCTGTGCTTCATAATGAGAAATTACTGCCTAAAAGGGATGGCTGTGCAGATCCCTGGCTTATTTCATGGTTTCAAAACTGTTCTTACTGATGACGAACACAGTGGAAACAGAGAAAGCCAGTTAAAAAGCGTATAAGAATTTTTATTAAAGTCTGAGCAGCCAGATTTTAAAAAATAGTTCTTTTTTGTTTTCCAAAACAAAGTCATTAAAAGATCCCTCAAATTTAATATGAGATTCTTGGGGCTGGGGATATAGCTCAGTGGAATAAGCACCTGCCTAGCAGGCACAGGGTCCTGAGTTCGATCCCCATTACCGCAAAAAAAAAAAAAAAAAGTTTAATCTGAGATTCTTAAACAGCTACATAAGAAACCCCATGAAAAGCAAGTGCTTTTCTTTGTAATTTCTGAACCACCACAGATGCCGATTTCTCCTGTCTGCAGTGCTGCACCTGCATCAGTATTGTTCATCCCGCCCCTTTTCTTTTGACCCACATTAGTATCACGCTACCCGGCTAAAGGCCACTGGTTATAAAACACTTCTCAAAATGGCACGCTTGGTCATGCACAGTGAGTGGCACACACCTGTAGTTCCAGTTACTCATGAGGCTGAGGCAGGAGGATTGCTTGAGCCTACTCATTCACATTTTCTCTGGGCAACATAGTGAGGCCCTCTTCCATCTCAAAAAAAGGACAAGATTTTCTTGGGACTTTTTAAGATGTAATTTGATATGATTTACATGGATTTATCCACAGAGTTTATTAGCTGGTTGCTTAAGCTCTGCAAGCTTTTTTGCTCCACTTTTGAACAGCTCATATCCGGATTCTAGCCTCTCAACCTGCCCTTGCTGGACTCTGGGTATTGCTCTGCCCAGAGCAGGTACTCAAGGAAGGTTTTTGGAAGGAACTGATGTCACTGCCTAGATCCACACTCCACCCTGCTCCTCTTGGTCCACTGTTTAGAGAGGTTCTCAGCACCCGCCTGATTGTATAAGCCCTTATCTCTCTGTACCTGGACTTGGAACCCTCTTCACCTTCCTGCCCCACTCACATGCACCCCACTGTCCTGCTCTGGGCCACTAATATTCAGAGCTGATCCTCTGAGCTTTTTGTCCATTAGGATCAACTGCTAGTGGGAAACATCAGAGCCACAGGCAGCCTCTTTGCTATTGTTGAGATGGGTGGGAGCTCACACATCCTCAGCACATCCTCAGAAAGAATAAAGGAGGGGGAGGAGTCTGAAAGCTGGGTTCCATCTACAAATACTGACCAGCTGCCTGTGCATAGCCCAGGGTAAGACAGAATTAAATGTCCTCCCAGAAATGTCAACAGTCACAGTGTAGCAGGCATGTTTACAATGCAAACCTAAATCACTTAGAATTATTGAGGTGCATTCCAGAATATGGAGCTGCTGCCTATTTAATAGGGATCAATAAATGATTCTAGCACAGAGCAAAATTAAAACTGCATTGCCATCTGGAATTGATGACTAGAAACCAGCTATCTGATGTAGTTACATTTCTCCCCTGGCCTATTTTTAAAGAATTTTATAATATCCCAGAAGCGCAAAAGAATTTAGAAAGACAAATTTTTAAAAAGACATATAATGTTAAGGGTAATAAATCAGATGCACAAGTTTAAATATCACATGGTTTCTCCTAGGTGAGAAACCCAAAATGTAAATAAAGAGCAAAATGAGGGCTAACAGGCAACATGGAGATCTTTTCAAATGTGAAGGGGAACACAAGACAGAGGGAAGGAACAGGGATGGGAGGGAAAAGGGATGAATAAAAGAACTGAAACAGAAAAGGAAGTAGAGTTTTTGCAAATGCAAAGGTGACTGAGAGGGAGTGAGCAGAGAGGGAGGGGAAAGGAATGGGCTGAAAAAAGAATTAAGAATTAGGGTTGAACTCCACTCGGTGAGTGTAATCTTGACGTAGTGCATTCATGTACTATGAGAAAATAAGTAATTTTTTTAAAAGACATGTTAAGAGAATGCAATTTGAATCTGGGCTGCATATTTCAAAGTTGTCAGACATGGAACGGGTCCTGTTCTCTTTTTCGCAATAGAATTATTTACTTAGTGACCCATTGATCTCTGGGGTTCTACCTTCTTTAGAGGCAACTTAATGCTAATTGTCACTTAAACTCAGTACATATTGGGGCCAAATGAATGGAGGTTATGGAGTAGTATCCAAACCCAATAAGTACATGGCAGAGCTGTGCTGCAATGTGAATCTAGAATGTTCCCCAAAGGACTATGGGCCTTGGTCCTGAGCTTGACACCACTGGGAGGTGGTGGAACTTTTAACATGGGAGGCCTCATGGGAGGTCTTCAGGTCACTGGGGGCATGCCCTTGAAGGGAATTGTGGGACTGCACCCTTCCTTGCTCTCATGTTTTCTTTCTTATCATAAGCAGAACAGTTTTGCTCTGCTGTGTCTTTTGCCATGACATATAGCCTTGCTCAAAGGCCATGGGACCAACCACCATGGACTGGGACCTCCAAAACTGTGAGTCATAATAAACCTTTTCCTGTTTTTAAGTTAACAATCTCAAGTGTTATAGTGTCAGAAAGCATATTTTAATTCAATCAGGAAGGTTGGCATTTATAAGAATCCTATGACAAACACTTTTCTAAAATCAAAAATCTTGCCAGGCATGGTGGCACAGGCCTATAATTCCACCACTTGGGAGGCTGAGGCAGGAGGATCACTGTGTGTTTGAGGCCAGCCTGGGCTACACAGTGAGAACTTGCCTTAAAAAAATAAATAAATAGAAAATATTTTTAAATTTAAGTGATAATTATCCTTACATACCTTGGTAACATAAATTTCATATGGATGTACAGAATTCTAAACATCTCCGAAGCACACATAACTCTATGTGTGGTCTAGTCCTTGTACATAGCTTTACCATATCCCTAGACAGTTTGTCCACTCACCCAATACAGGCCATCCAGTTAATTGAATCCTACAAACACCCATTTCATGCTATGAGCAAAACAGCTATCTGTATTTGTTAAGCAAACAAACACCTGGAGGGTACAGTTTATAAGATTTAATATAGTAACCAGGAAATACATGCCTCTCATTGGTATCAAGAGGTACCGCCAAATGAAAATGTGAATCAATTCTGGAAAGGTTTCAACCGTGTTTAAGGATGACAGATCCATTAATGGTATTATCTAAACGGCATTGCCCTGAATTTTGCAAGACAGCTAACATTTTCTCTCCTAAATTCTCTTTCAATACCGTTGTCAGAAAGGGTTTCACATATCACACAGACCAAGGGTGGTGAGGAGAGGCAATAGCCGAACATAGCCAATGGTGTGGCCAGGTGGGGAACGATCAGTGGTGTTAATGAGTAAGAACCCCTCAAGCTAGGTAGGAAGTCAGTCTGTTGTCTGATTTTGTTAAAATCTAGCCACAGGGTGAGATTTACAGGAATGAGCAAATGTTAGTAATTCTGAATAAACTATTCTTTCCTGTGTGAACTAATAGCCCTTCCCAGCCCTCATCACAGCTCAGGAGGTTTATATTTGTAATCCTATGAAAAGTTATTGGAATTCTAGAGAGTTAATTCCAATCTACCACTTCCAGTATGGCTCATGGTGAGAACAAAGATACTAAGGCATATTTGTAGTTATGGGGAGCCAAGGGGTCCTAAGTTCAGCTGCAATGATGGGCATGTGGAACAAGGGCCTCGACCCAAGGCTGAACCCAGGTTTTACTCACTCATGAAGAAGGGAGTGGCTTGAGGATGAGTGACTGTGAAAACCATGAGAAGTACATGAGTGCCATGAGCTGGGCTGGGTAGGAGGCCTGAAATCACCTGTGCTATATGCAGAAAGATATGCAGAAAGAGTAATCTACATAACACAATTGAGATAGTATCTAATGTTTTGGGGTCAGTGCTTCAGCTCTGATGTGTAATGTTTGAAGCCCCAGGAAGTCATAACCTCTATCCCAACGTTCCATCCCAGCTGACAGCATGGGGCATTGGCTCACACATCCTGCCTCATTCTGGCTCACTCTTGGGAACAATTGGGGTCCAGGGAAACACGCCTACCATCTCCAAAGATCACCATCAGCACCTCCGCTAGACCAATATGCATCACTTAAAGCCAACTGAAGGAATAAGAAAAGGGTCCTAGCCAGCCCTGCACATATTAATTCATGGAAATAGGGTCAGGCTCAGCCAAAATGGAGGCAACTGCTCCTCTTTCAAGGAAAGTCACCTAGGTGGTCCTCCACATGAACTTACTTTCTTTAAAAATAAAAGCACTTCAGTGATGGAGACCACTATGAAGTAGACTTGAGCAGGACTCAAATTAACCAATTGGCTTTTCATGTTCAATTATGAATCTGTCCAAGGAATCAGCTCCTTGTCTGGAAATGTCCAGATTCATAGTACACCTCTGTGAGTCACTAATCCCTACTAAAACCTGTAGTTGTAATGAAGCCAGAAAGCCTCAAAGGACAAGACAAATTCATAGCCAAAGACACCCGGATCCAATCTCAACTACGTAAAACTGTAGCCTTAGGCACCTCCCTCCTGGGTGGATTAGCTTAACAGCTTACTTGGAGCAGTCCTCCAGTGGTTCCACCCTCCTTGAGTTCTCCCCTCCCCGCCAGCCTTCTTCTGATAACCAAATAAACACGAAAACCCAGAGAAGGTCGTGGTCTTCATCCTAAGAGAATCTCGAATTCCATGCGAGGGCTCTGATCCTCTGGAGCCCTGAAATCATTCCACTTGCCTCTGTTTAGCCTTCGCCGCCTTGCTGTACACTCGTTCAGGAGATTAAGGACCTGATCAGCCTGCAATAACTCGGGGATGTTATTCACCCGATACTTCAAAGCCTGTTCAGGAATATAAAACCAAACTGGGTGTGGCGGTGCATGCCTGTAATGTCAGCACTCAGGAGGTCGAAGCAAAAGAATTGCCGCAAGTTTGAGGCCAGCTGGGCTATATAGTGAGTTCAAGGCCAGCTTGAACTACCTAGAGAGACCCTGTATCAAAAGCAACAAAACAACCAAAAGCAACCAAGAAAAAAAAATACAAAAACAAGAGAAGTAAGATGAATGTCTTTAATTTCATATTTTAAATGCCCTCATTAACATAATTCGTGTCTTGGTATCCACTTGGAGCACCTCCTACGGGCTAGCCCACAAATCATTCCCTATCTCTATCCTGGTGAAGCTCACATCCGAGTTAAGATGAGAATCAATACACATATAAGTACACTCCAAGGTTATACATCTGTGAGATATGCAATAATGCAAGGGCTTGGTTCAAAAGATCATCCATGTCTAGAAGACTCTCGGAGAAACTACAGAAAGGGAGCAGCCACTGACATAGACCTGTGTGTAGAAAGATGGGGGTGCCCCATCTTTACCTCCAGACCTCTTTACCGTTTCTGTCATCCCATCCCTGGCTTCTGTGTTTCTGCTTTGAATGTTTCACGCATCTGGTTCTTCATTAGAGCGCTGTCTCTCACCTTGGAGCTGCCTCGGTTGAGCAAGCAGAGAGCTGCCAGTGCCTGAAGTTTAAGTGTCATCCACCCTATTCCACTCCTCTGCCACCCTAGGATGGCCCGGCCAAGGACCGATGATGGCGCAGGAGTGTGGCAGTCCAGAACCCTGCCCGGGGAGGGACACTCCAGGTCATCGTTTACACTCCAGCACCTCCTACAGCAGTGGGCTGAAGCCATGTCCCATGGGTCTGTACCTGAAATCTCACCTTTGGCTGGCTCCTTTTCCTTCCCTGCCCTGAGTCCTAGCTTCTCTCAGGAGCATTTCTTTTTTAAAATGGAAAATGAATTCTCCTGAAAAGCAAGAAAGAAATTAAGTTCCAGCCAGAAGAAAGAATAAGTGCCAACCAATCCTTGGAGGCACGGTGAACACACATGAGGGACTGGGGGCTGGGCTGAGCTGGGGATTTGGATAAGACATGAGCAAAAGTGGAACTCACGTGCGAAGAACCCTGTATGCCACACTCAGAGATCATGATACCATTGCCTGTTATGCATCCATCTCACTTTGTGGCATCTCCAAAAACAAATGAAATATATGTTCATATAAAGTTTGAATAAGAATGCTCACTTCCACTTCATTAAAAAATTGGGAAAAGCCAAACAAAAGCAAGGATGTCTACTTTTTTTTTTTTTTTACCACTTATATTCAACATAGTATTGGAAGTTCTAGCCAGAGAAATTAAACAAGAAAAACCATCCAAAATCGAAAGGAATGTGTAAAGTTCTGTTATCTGGTCTTACATGCAGAAAATTAAAGATTACATGGTTTGAGCTAATAAAGTCAGCAAAACTTCAAAATACAAAAACCAACACACAAAAATCAGTTGCATTTGGTATAGTAACAATGAACAATCCAAAAAGGAGATTTTAACAATTGACCCCACTTAGAATAGCTTCAAAAAGAATAAAATACTTAAGGAGAAATTTAATCGAAGAGATGAAAGATATGCACACTGAAAACTATAAATTTTAGTTGAACTGTTAAATTTTTATACACACATATTTTAATCATATTCTTTCTGTTACTCCCACTATTACACAGCTCTCCCCTCCTCTTTTTTCCTTCTTGCCAAAGTATCTCTTCTACTTTTGTTTCATCTGTTATTGTGTGTGTGTGTGTGTGTGTGTGTGTGTGTGTGTTAAGGTTCCACACATTAGGGAGAACACTGGACACTTGTCTTTCTGGGTCTGCCTTATTTTGCTTAATATGATGATCTCCAGTTCCATCTATTTTCTTATAAATAATATTTCATTCTTCTGCAAGGCTGAGTAATAGTCCACTGTGTACATATACTACATTTCCTTATCCATTCATCTAATTCTGGGCACGCAGGCTGGCTCCGTATCTTGGTAATTGTGAGTTATGTCAAAATAAGCATAGGTATGCAGAGATCTCCATAGTATATACTGATTTTAATTGCTCAGTCTTATGGTACTTCCATTTTTAGTTTTTTTGAGGAGCCTCAACTCTGATTTCCACCCCACCAACCTTGCTGGCATTTATTGCTTTGGTATTCTTGATGATACCAATTCTGATCAGAGGGAGATGGATTGTGAGTTAGTATTTCTGTTTCCCTAATGGCTAAAAATGGTGAACATTTTTTGACCTAGTTCTTGGCCATTTGTACCTCTTTTGAGAAGTGTCTGTTCAACTCACCCACTGACTGTTCTGTTTGTTTGTTGCCTGCTGGTGGGGACTGGTCAATAGTATGTTGTCTCATGACTGCGTTCACTCCAGAAGTTTTTTATTGGTTCTGTCTTGGTTACTTTTTTCCTGTTGCTGAGATAAAATACTCAATGCCCAAAATGAAGGAAGGAAAGATTTATTTAGCTTACAGTTTGTGGAGGTTTCAGTCCATACTTGGCTGGTTCTGAGGCAGAGTGGCACATGGCAGAGGGCAACAGTTCATGGCAATGGTACACAGCAAAACAAAAAGCACAAGAAGGAAAAAATGGCAGCCAACAGCCTCTTTCTCTCCCTTACGTATACAAACTATCCACCCTAAGGCAGGTATAGCTCTCACAACCATAACCCCAGTAAACTATCCACCCCAGGGCGGGTATAGCTCTCACACCCATAATCCCAGCATTAGCTCATGGATCAGCCATAAACTCTAAAAGCCACCCCATAACTGCATGAGGATTTGGCAGGGACATGCAGACACAAACCATAACAGGTTCCTTCTGTGAACTAAGAACCACTGCTACCCACATCTAGGTGGGCATGTGGGCTAGTGAGGTACCCCACTCACTCCAGAAGTCTTCCAGGTTGTGCTCCTGGGGGTGTGGCAAATGTCCAAGCAGAGGCATATGTCTGAAAACTGGGTCTCATTATGTAATTCAGGCTGGTCTTGAACTCACTAAGTAGCCCAGGCTTGCCTTGAACTTGTTACAATCCTCCTGCCTTAGCCTCCTAAATGCTTAAAGACATGCAGCACCATGCCCCGCTTGATTTCAGTCTTTTTGAGACATTTGACTGTCTTCTGGGATTTTCTATGGAATGCCACCTTGTCATGCTATCCACAGAAGTTACCCATGTGGAGGCCGGGCATGATGGCACACACCTGTAATCCCAGCACTTGGGAGGCTGAGGCGGGAGGATCGTTGCAAATTCAAGACCAGCCTGGGCTACAAAGTGAGCTCAAGGCCAGCCTAAACTGCATAGTGAGACCCTGTCTCAAAAAGACCAAAAAAAAAAAGAAGTTACCCATGTGGGACAGAGTCAGGAAGAGTTCTCTCCAGGCCACCGCAGTCCTAAAAACCTGGATCCATACTGGCTGGATTTTCTTCCAGTGTGGCGTTGTTATCCTCGATGGCATTGCTATACAGAGCAGGTTCCATTTGTCTCTTTCAGGATCCTGGGTGGGTTTTTGGTTTTTTTTGTTTTTTTGTTTTTTTGTCTTTTTGTCTTTTTGAGACAGGGTTTCGCTATGCAGTTCAGGCTGGTCTTAAACTCACTTTGTAGCCCAGGCTGGTCTCCAACTCACAACGATCCTCCTGCCTCAGGTTCCTGAGTGCTGGGATTACAGGCATGCGCCACCACTCCCAGCTCGTCTTCTAATATGGAAAAAAATCCTTTTTTCAAATTCCAGTTAAGACATCTTGCCAAAGACTGAAAATCTAGTTACTAGTCATTTCTCTAAAAATCGTATAAATCCCCACGAGGATTTTGGTTTCAAACCAGACTAAACTGCTGTAGAGTTGTGCTTTCTGTTCTGTTACATTGCCCTCTGAGAATAGGAAGTGGGTTGCCCAAAGGGGAAACACGGGAAAATAACTTTCAAAGTGCTGCGCTGGCCACGCAGTACCTGCCATATAAACAAGGTTTAGTAAGTGCTGAGCTCTTTT
Organism: Dinomys branickii; assembly: GCA_004027595.1. Taxonomy (NCBI): domain Eukaryota; kingdom Metazoa; phylum Chordata; class Mammalia; order Rodentia; family Dinomyidae; genus Dinomys; species Dinomys branickii. The sequence goes on along the minus strand of PVLD010000293.1, from coordinate 211,816 downwards.
TTCTGGAAGTGGTGCCATCGGAGGCTCGAATGGCTCCACCCGAAGCATGGGGCAGCCCTCGGCGGGCAAAAGTGAAACAGTGAAGTATTAGGGTGAAGTATGAGGACTGGAAGATTTCTGAGAGAGGCAGCTCATGAAAGAGAAACATCGGAATGAAAGAGGGACATCTACGAGTCATTGTGCAGGTAGGAAAGGAGGCAGAATTACTGCAGTGGCGGAAAAATGTATTTATGCCAGAAACCTGGAAGATGACAGCACACAGAGCAGTACAGCAGAAGGCTACAGAGCACGGACTCCTACAGCAGGAACATAACTTAGACGTCAGTTACTGAGTGCGGGCTTTCTCCCCGCCATCGTACACATGAGGCTAGAGTTGCCATCTCATGCCAAACCCAGGAACGCCTGTACTTGCACAACTCTTAGCACTTCAGAATGGTTGTTTGCCACCGCTGTTCCCCACTGCTCTCTTCTGTACTGAAAGAAGACTGAGGTCTGTACAGAAGACTGAGTCAGTTGGACCTGACTCCATCATCTAGAGCCTCTCACGTGCCTCAAGCCTCTACTTCTCTAATATTTGACTGATGATTCTTGCTTAAATTCTGGGTTGTTGGGTAAACTGTGAGGACCTCGGACAGTGTCTACACACAATAGCTTTTTATTTTACAGTGATGGTGTTAAAAATTCCTTGGTAAAGACACAATACTGACTTTGCAAGTCAGTCCTGACTTGTTCTCCCGGTGATTCATTCTGATGAACTCAATTTATTCCTAGGAAAGATTCCATATTCTTCCATTAAAAAAAAAAGAAAGGACACCGGCTGAGAGGGTGCGTGCTAGCGTGTTGATGCCCTGGATTCCACCCCCTGCATCACCACCAAAAACAAACAAACAAAAAACACAGGCCTCAACGATTTTATCTATCTCAGTATCTAATGAGGGAGAGTAAGGTGTAAAAAACACCACAAAGGAAAACCCAGAAGGCAACCATACAGGCAGGGAGGAATGCAACTAAGTGGAAAAGTGGCCTCTTCGTCACACACTTCTTCTTTCTCCTCCCCCCTCCCCCGTCCTTCCTCTCTTCTCCTCTTCCTCTTGTAACAGCTTGAGATAAACGTGGACCACACGTAGGACAGAGGTGCTGTAAGATTGTGATGGTGGCTGAGCGCGCCACTCAGTGGTAGATCACCTGCCTAGCTGGTGCAGAGCTCTGGTTTCCATCCACAGCATCACACACAAAAAATTATAGTGGAGTTGGGAAACTTCTGTCTTAGCGATGTCATAGCTATCCTAACATGGCACAATGCATTACGCATGCTTGTGGTGACACTAGTGCAAACCTATAGTACTGCCATTCATATAAAAGCACATACAGTAATGTGTAGCACGTAATACTGGACAATGCTAATAAATGACTGTTACTGGTGTATGTACTTACTCTGCTTCACTTTTATTGTTAGTTTTGAATGTATTTTTCTGTAGAGCAGTTTGCCGGGAGGCTCTGGCAGCAGCCTTGCATGTCTTGTGTTCCCTCTCTCAACCACATCAAGAGTATACACCCAGATACTTAGCATCTAGGTTTGTGTAAGTACACTCTGTGATGCCTAAATGATAAAACTACCTGATACAGTTTTCAGAACGTGCATTCCCTTCAGTGATGCACAACTAAATATAACAATACAATATATATCATAGTATAATGACTATATATCCACATAAAGTGCACAATGCAGTACCTTTTAGTACGGTCACACAGCTGTGGAATCATCACCACAATTTTAAGCAGTTATTACCCCAGAAGAAACCTTGGACCCTTTAACCCCAACCTCTCAATCCTTTCACCGCACCTGGCATTGTATAGTATGTGGTCCTTTGTGACCAACTTCACACTTCATACCATTTTCAAGGTTAATACATGTTGAAGCACTTAACAGTACTTTCTTTTGTGGTAAAGGAATATTCCATTTTATGGCCCATTTTCTTTTACAGTGACTGACTGTATCTTTAGTATGTTATTTTTCATGAGAAGCAAAATACAAAATCTGAAGTCTAATGAGTTTGTTTCTCTCTCAGCAGATAATCTGACTCTGATGTCAATTTTTCATTAGCACCAATAATTTTATCTTCCGAGCTACTTTCAGACACGTTAACATATCCTGCTTAGAAATAAACCTCACTCAGGCCATTGGCTAATTTTCTACTACATCAAGGACAGCCAACTCCTATGAACCTCCTATCTGAAAAAATAGTATATTACTAAGACCCCCCACCCCAGCCAAATATGATATGGTGGCCTGAGGGCTCATTTATGAGCATGTGCCTAAAAATGTCAAAATAAAACAGCAGTTTCATCTCTTCCCAGCTATTCTCAGCAAACTACATGCTATGGTTTGAGTATGACGCCCAAATTTTGTCTGTTGGAAAATGAATTCCCAAATACATCAATGGTATTTAGAGGTGCATTTGGGGAGATTATTAAAGTAGATAAGGTCCACGTGGTGGGGGCCCCATCACAAGACTTTTAGTTTTATGAGGCCTGAGCTGACACCAATTTTGCCCAGTATATGGTGCCCCTGCCATGTTGGTTTAGTAAGACCTTCACTAGAAACTAAGCAGATGGCATGCTCTTCTCCTTGGACATCCTAGGCTCTGGAATATGGGCTGAACCAACCACCATAAATTAGCTGGGCTGTAAGAACACGGACTGTGGGTTAGTAGAAGTTTGTCTCCCCAGCTCCTTGCTCAACCACTGACTGCCCTTTTACCTACCACCAGTTGGGAAATTCTTGGGGCTATTGGCCCCTTCTTTAAATAAGAGGGCATCCTAGCTTACCACTTAGTTACTAAGAAATTAGCAGTTCTGCTCGAAATTTACATTTCTAAAAAAGAATCCAAGGACAGGCTTGGTGATTTGCACACAGCAGCTAGTGACAAGGCTCTCTGTAGCATCTCCCTTCAAACCAAGTGCCTACCCTTAGCTCAGGCACAGCTGAGATTAGGATTCTGTTTTTATTGAAACCATCCATCGAACGTTTTTTAAAAACCAATTTGCTCAGTCTTCAAGCCAAATGCTAGGGAGAACAGTATGGACTCTGCAGAGAGCGAAGAATCAGCACAGGAGGCAGGAAGTATGGGACGAGGCCCTCCTGCTGGAAAGCATCCTGAGGGGTTATATGCACGCTACAGGGAAACATCCATGCCTTTTCATAATCAATTTTATTGAGAAATAATTTACATATATTAAAAAGCACCATTTAAAATGTACAGTTTGAGGTCCCATGAACTGCTTTCACTGCTACAGCTATCACTGTGCCCAACACAGCTCTTGTGCTTTTTGAGTACACGTCTTCTCCAGCCCTTATGAGTACTGATCTCTACTGAATTAAGTATTCTTAAGCTCGGCATGTTTCTGAAATTGGTCCATGTTATCACATCAGTACCCTGTTCCTATTGCTGAATAAAGCTCATTTTATGAATGTATCACTAATTGCTTAATCTACTTATAGGCTGTTTCCCATTTGGGGCTATAACAAATACAGCTTCTATAAGCATCGTGCATGTGTTTCATTGGACTTACAACTTGATTTCTGTAGGGTAACACACAGAGAAGTGGAATGGTTGTGTTATATGATAGATGTACATTTAATTATGAGGAATTCTGTACCATTTTCCAAAGTGGTTGTACACTTTCTATATCCCTTTTTAAAAATATTCACCTTATGAAGTGTCTAGGATAATTAACAATTTGGGACAGTTAACAAATTTTTAAGATAATTAACTATCTTTTCCTTTTAAAACGAAGACTTTGGGATACAATCACAGCACAGATTGGTGATGCAAAGCAGACAAGGCAAAGCCTACATATCTTCCTGTAGACGGGAAACAGCTGAAAAAGTCACGGCCAGGAGTGATTTCACCACTATGCGGACTTCTGGAAAATCAAGTCGACGTAGGCAGAGTCAGAGGTCAAGATATGGGACTTAGCACAAAACTACAATGGAAACAGAGCGTGTATGTGTGTTTCTTTCATTTCAAACATGATGCAAATTTTTTTAAGGAGAATCCAGTTCCCACTCTCCTTATTCATTATAGCAAACTGGCAAAGCAGCCCCTACACTTCCTATTGTGTCTACTTCACCCTTGGAGGAAATACCTCTTGCTGTACTCATTTGCCCTGCAGAATCTGCAGGATCATAATGGGCTCTTTCCCTGCATAAATGGTAGCTTATCTTATAATAATGACCACAGATATGAAGAGGTCATGAGTCTTCAGCTGGAAATATCACCACTTACAATAAACTTCAAAAATCAGATTATTCATCATAAAATTTTCCTCTCAATAATCACACCATGGATGATCATCCCATTTACTCAGTTATGGCCCCAAGAGGATCTCCTGAACATGCACATTAAGTGCCTAACACATATCAAACATGGATGGTAGTCACAAAGAACACGGCCTTATTACTCAAGGAGGTCTTGATTCCAAGTGGGCTGCTGAGGAAGTTCCTTTATCCCAGGGAGCCTTAGTTCTTCATCTCTAACATAATAAATAGTAACAGCTCATTTTTCCTAAGAATTATGAGAATTAAATAAAGCACGTAGTGTCTCATGTCTTGTCTACCAAAAAGTAACCCCACTCTTTCTCTGTTTGTGCTTCAATTACCTCAAATATGAAGTGGCTGAATTACAATGTGTAATATTTCTAGATCTAATACACAACAAAGTAAAAAATATTAAGTCTTCAGCTCAAGGTTAGACCTGATGGCAGTTGTAGTAGTAATAAGGTTACAGTAGTAACAACAAAAGGTTTCAATTAACAAATGTCTCTTGTACACTGCATTATGTACAAAAATACTGAACTCAGCACCATTCAAAAAAAACCAGGCCCAAGTGGTGAAATGCGCTAGAGCAACGGGCCAGCCCAGCAAAGAGCTTTTCCTTATGGGCAAGATATAGGAAAAGATGTAACAAGAGGAAGTGCAAGGCTCACTACACTGGGAGGAGAAGAAAGAGCAGGGAACCCACTTAAGCCAAAGCTCAAGAAGGTGAAACACACTTTGAATTGAGAGTTATAAAGTATGGCACTCCTGTTAAGACTCCCTTTGTATTGGTCTTGCTAACATCCAGCCAAATAAGGCAAGCATGGACTCCCCCACAGCTAGAAAGCCTTGGAGCTTATCCTTTCCCGGACAGCTTGCATGCAAATTCAGGTACAATTCTGCTACTTGGTGGAGTCTGCTGAGAACCTGGTAGCAGAAGCGCAGCACTGGACAAGCTCTTCATCCTTACCTAAGATCTAGTGTTAAACTGTGGGGCAAGGGACGTGACTTGAGGGGAACCAAGAAGCTGTGGGCCTGGAGTACAGAGGAGGCCAGGGCACAAAGCAGGGTCAGAGGCCAGACTGCAGGACTGTACCTGTGACAGAACTACACCTACTAAATGAGCATTACTGAGCAATGCATACTTACTTCCCAGAATGAAATGGGGAAACAGAACTACAGAAGAGAGGGGAAGGAAGGGGAGGAGAGGGGAGGGAGGGGAGGATGTTTAAAAAAAAGGGAACAAGCTGTAGCACGTACATGTCCCACCTCACCAAGGTGACCATAAAATGCATGTACTGCAAACGTGTTAGCAAGATCAACTTAAAAAAAAAAAAACACTGAGCTGACAAAAAAAAAAAAAAAGCAGCCCAGTGTGATGAGAGACAGCTAAGTAAACAACTCTGGTATAGGGCAGAATGCGCTTGGGCATTACCTATTTAACTTAGTTTTCATTGCTGATCTTACTCTGGAACCTGTGGTCTATGAAGGCCGTGTTCAAGGCCAAGAAGGAACTTAAATGCTGAGAATGGCACCTGGTTAAGTGTTAAGCACTTGATACTCCACATACTGGTACAGGAGATCCAATCTGGGCTGTAACTGAGTTCAAGAGGTTATGAGAACATGAAAGGAAGAATACATAACACAGTAGTAGGGAAAGTTTTTTCAAGGAAAAGTGTTTCAGTCACTTGGACTAGTGGAGACTTGGATAACAAGAATTTCAGCTTTGCATATCAGAAGATTGAGGGATTCATTTTATAGATAATAGGAAATGAGTCTGGATCTCAAACATCTAAAACTAGTTTCTTTTTCAACAACTGGAGTCCCCATACAGAGATAAGGCAAGCAAATCCAAGGACATGAGGGAAGTAAAATGATACACAAGCTTTGAAGTGCAGAATCTACCCGTGACATGACCATCTCAGGGGTTGGAGGGGAAGGGACATGTTCATGTGGCTCGGTGTCGGAGAAGAATGCTTTGTGAAGGGGCTGGTGGGGCCCTGAGGAAGGGAGGGGCAGTACACTAGATAAGCAGGAAAGGGAGGAAACACAAGCACACAGACTCACAGCTCAAGATAACCAAGGGTCTTGTAAATGGGGTATAAATACATAAGACAAGGGCTTGACTATGGAGAGTCTCAAAGGTCAAGCTGTGACACTTGGAATGCTTAGTAATAGTGAGACATAAGATTCTTGAGCTTGAATGACATGATGAAGAAAAATGAGGCCAATTGACAGTTGTCAAATTTAACATGTGCAAGGTATTTTAAATTTCTACTTTTTTGCCCAAAATATATCATGGCCATAAACTTTCTGATGATCCACACCTGGCTAAAAATAAAAACTTGGCTTGTAAATACTACATCAGAGTATTAAGCTAATTATATTTACAATGATTTGCCTATATTTTTTCATAGTGAAAATAATACAATCACACATTAATTACAGCTAGAAGCCTTGGAAAATGGTTTCTAAGTTGTTATTTGGTAAGTTGATGAGTATTAGTAAGTCATAGTGGAAGAAATAAAATATATAATCATTGCATAAAGTTCCAGAAACACTTTATTTAAAAATGGAGTTGTAAATGCATACCAAAATAACATAAGTAATAAATGTAACAAAAATAAATAAGGAGAATAATGTATCCATACAAAATAAAAATAACATAGTAAAAGGCCAAATGTCTATAATTGAACAGAACTGTGTAAACAAACAATAATGTAAATAGATTCTAATACTTTCCTGAACTCCTTACCTTCTACTTCCATATGGATGTAATCGATACCCAAACATTAAATAAAAGAGGGAACAATGGTGATTATTTTGTTCAACATTTTCTTAAGATGGTTGACCCTGTCTTATTTATTCCTTCAAAGCATTTGTATCTTTCATGTTCTTTAAGTTTTTTTGTCTTCCTTTATTAGACAGAATGAGGAATTTAGTTTTACAGACAACAGTTCATTTACCTTTTTTTAATTTAAAGAAAAATAGGAGATCCATTATACAACAGACTTGTTTTTACAACTCTTCAAAAAGATTCTGCATCTTTATTAACTGACTCAACAGTACAGAATTTTAAAAATCCTGTACAGTTTTCAAATGTACAGTTACTTTGTTTTTTAAATAAATGCAGCACAGGTTACTGCTGAACTATTAAAGACCATTTGATAAAAGTTGCAGTTTAACCTTTACAGACTGATAAGATCGGGGAAATCTAAATCTACTAATAATAACTGAATTAAAATTCATCCAAATTATAGTGTTCTGGAAACACAAAGATAATTACTTTCATTTTAAATTTATCAGATATAAACTTACTGGAAAGAAAAAGAAAAACAAAGTTTACAGAAGATATTTTTCATAGGCTTCCTGTTTAGTAGCATAAGCCCAAAGCCTTTGTCACTTTTGTGTTGCAGGGTCCCTATAAGTATGTTAAGACTGAGACAGGATTTACTATTGGGTCCTACCGGGAAACATACAGAAACATTTCATTGCTTGGGAGTGAATCTATCAACTATTCTTATGACTACCGGTTCTCCAAGTTTCCTAATGAGAAATTTTATTCTCATGATTATTTCAAGGGAAATTTTTTCCATCGCATATAAACTTGGCAGCACAGACCAATATACATGTTCTTAGTTTTAAAAATATACTCCACCTAAACTGTCTAGTTCAATCTTTCTAGTTATCATTTAGTCTAAAATGAGAGACAAAATCCTATTTCCATTTTAAAAAAATTGAAAAGAGGTGCCAAATTGATCTTTTTGAAAGTGGAGTAAAACACTGTGGGGTTAAAACAAATACAGTATTATCTCCTATGTACAAAAAAGACAGTCCTTATTGATACATAGATATGTCCACCTACCACTCCCAGTAAATCTTAGTGCAAACATAATAATCTCCGTAAACCCCAAGACAAGTTACGTAGCAACGAAGTTATATAAATCACAACTATGTTGGAAAATTTTAGGACACAGATGACTGCTGTGAAAGGTCTGCTTTAAGGTAGAGAACAATACGTCATCATGTCCAACAGTAATGAGTACTAATAAAAATCCTATTACTAAGAAGCAAATAGAATGTTAACAAATCTGTACAGGTGAAGAGGAAGTCCATTTCAGGGAGCAGCTTGGCACAGGAGACATGGGGGCTCAGAAATGTTGGTTATTTAGTTTGCTTGTAGGTCACAGCATGGCTTAAAAAAGAAAAAAACAAAGATCTATGAAGAGAAAGGATGCAATGATATAATTCAGTTTGAAAATCATAAAACCACACAAGGCAAATCTGCTTTTCCTTATGTATGCATCAAGTGGTTATCTAAGTGGTTTGAAAAGATTGATAAGACACTACATTATAGGTAAAAAATAAATAAATAAAATTAAGAAGACAGGGGTAACAAGATTGCAGTTGATCAAGCTGCCTTGTTTTATGGGTCACCACTCTGGGTGCTTCCAATATTCCTAGTCATTCCACGGGTAATTCCTTTCAACAACAAGATAAAGTCATTCGTGTACAGTAACATCTTCCTCTTCCCCATCAGGGTTGAACCTATTGAAATGTATACTGAAATCAGCCTCAGACTCAGCATTTTCAAACTCAGCTGAGCCTGCGCCAGCAGCAGGATGGAGAACCCTAGCTTCTGGCTGGCAAAGTGTTGGTGTCTGACCAGGGCTGCTGTGGTTATTCACAGGACTGGACTTCTGTTTTGGTGGAGATGGCACGATAGCACTGGGAAATCCCATGTTATTCAGAGCTTCCAAAGTTCCATCTGGGTCAATCATAGCATTGATAGCTGAAAGGAAAAAAGTAGGAGGAAAAGAAGATATAATTCTAGATGCAGTTAAATTTGGATATGAACATTGTAATGATTTGAATATTTAACCACTCAGTGTGTATAAAATCTTAAATGTAGCTAATCCTTCCAATACTGTATTTAAAATCCAATCGTACTAATTCTGTGGCTAAACTACATTGCAGGTTATATATAGACTAAACGCTTTTTCTATGTCCTACATGGGTCACTTATGAACATTTCATGGAGTATAGTAAGAGTTATGTAGAGATGTGGAATTCAGGCAACATCTTTCTGAAAACTGCTTTCCTTATTGTAAGAGGATGCTGAAAATATTGGTTACAATTTTAAATAAACACTCCTAAGCCTACTTATCAGTTTGAAAGTTAGGGTTAGTTGCTGAGATGAGGTTCCGAGCCACCTCAAGGCTGAAGGCCAGAGCAGCACCCTTTAATGCTGTTAGTCATTCTCACTAGCCAAGTGCTACAGCACCAGCTGTGCATGCTACTGAGCTGTAACGTTCCTTCACAGTCTAGACACACACATCCCAGGGCAGCCCCAAGCGGCCAAAGAGAGCTGACTACCTCCATAGGGAGGGCTGGGGAAAGACGGAAACTAGCTTTTGATCCAAAGGACCTTTGAGTACACAAGAGAGGTTCTCAGGCAGTGATTTTCAACTTGCCATCAGGCACGGTAAGGCGCCAGGAGAACAAAGCACCAGATGTAAGAAGCATTTAGACGCCCTTTCAGAAATATGTCTCCACGCTAACAGCTAACAGTCCGCATCAGCAAGCTACCACAGCCCTTAGGTGTGACAGGCCTGAATGAAGGTTAGGAAGGGTGTCTTAGAGCCAACGTGTAATACCTCTACTATTCAATCAACAGAAACTGAATCTGCTTGTCATACCAATAGGGACTTGTGGGTCAGCCTACATAGCATTAATGCATGACCTGGTTCTGACATGAACCGAAGCAATATCTCTGTCAGAGTTTACGAGGCAAACACAGCCTCTTCCTTCCTTCCTTTTCTTTCCTTCCTCTTCTAATCCCTAAGCAACATGCACTCACACCTTGAGGGATATCTGAATAACTATTATTTATTAGACTATAAGTTCATTTGGAGTTATACTAGCTATAAAATTTTTGTGAAAACAAATAATGCTAATTATCAACAGCATTTTCAGCTATAAAGATCTTTTGGCATATTAGCTTATATATTTTCATATTACTATTTATATATTAAATATGTATTAAAATATAATTATTTAATTTATTTAATACAAATTTTAATATAATTAATTAAATTTATTTAATATACAAATATATTAAATATATATTTAAAATATAATTGTTTACTACAATATTATAATAACGTCTAGTCTATGGGCACATCTAACCACCAAAATATGCTTAAGACTTTATTAAATCTTTAATGTGTTCATATCAGGTTTCAGAATAACTTTGATGAGTAATTTGGACAGGTAGAATGTGATTTTATATATATTATTATATTTAATCAAATACTGTCACAATAGAATACTTAAAGAAATAGCTTTTAGAATGCACTTCTTAACTGTTGGCTCTTATACCTTTAGTAGTAAATTTACCTTGTAACTGTTTTTCAACTCTTTTTAGCTCCTGTAAAATAGAGGAAATCTCCTGCAGGGAAAGCAGTAACAAAATTAGCTTACTAAACCTAAAACCTTTTCAAATGACAAGCAGTGAATCTTACCATCATTTTACTTAAACACATTATAATTTTAAATGTTTTAAATAAAACCTGACAATGAAAAATTATGATATCTAGTAAATGAGACTCAAATTTATAATTTTTAGTAAGAAAACTGAGTAACTTTTTCTGTAAGATAATGTCAGTAAGGGATGAAAAGTGTAAGGTAATTTCTACTACGGGAGCAAGTATCTTGAAAAAACTGTACTACTCAAACCTGCAAACACTTTACCACAAATTGCCTAGGGCTTTCTTTGAAACAATGTATAAAATGCAGGCTTAATGTTAGAATTGTACTCTGAGCAATAAAAATACATAAACTGTTAAAAAAGAAAAAACGATAAAGTACTATGTCATGCAAATGAAAATAACTCATGTCAATTTAATACTTAACTGGCTTTTATTTCAAAATCGCTAATTTATTATATATAATTATTACAAGAACAAGATATATTAATTACAAGAACAAGAGCAAGGGAGGGCATGGTGGCTCATGCCTGTAATCCTAGCAATTTGGAGGCTGAGGCAGGAGGATCAGCATGAGTTTAAGGCCAGCCTGGAGTACATAGTAAGTTTAAGGCCAGTGTGAATTATATCGCAAGACCCTGGCTTGAAAAACCAAAACCAAACAAACAAACAAAAAACCTGAAAAAAAGAAACACCCTAAAAAATACAAGAATAAGATGTGTAAGAGAAACACAGAAGCTTCTTTCTGCATATCCTCTCTGCAACTTTGAAATGATCAACATTTTAAAACCCTGAAGACAGTCACTTGCAAGAACACTTCTCAAATTTGTGTGTTTGTATTTCTTTTTGCCATATAAACCAAGAAATGTCTTAAAACAATGTTATCATTCCCTTAAAATAAAATTCTGCTACTGAAATACTGGAATTGTCAAGAAGTTACCATACCATGCTTGAGGTTTTCACAATAGGTACCTCACTTTCAGTTCTTAACTTGCTTTCTATTTCATCCCAGTTCCGATCTTTGTCTTTAAATAATATTCTGTAAGTCAAAGAAACATACGCATTTCAGTTTTCATATTTCAAAAACCAATCATACTTATGCTAACAATAATACCAAAATCGAAATGACTTTTCACAGCCACTGCATTAACTGAGAAATCCTGAGCCAAAACAGTACCATTTATTTCATGTATAGATATTTCATCATGAAATTTGTTTTTGAAAGTTAATTACTTATTGAAACATTAATGACTTAATAATTACACCCATTAATAGTAACTAATATATTAATAGGCATAAGTAACTAGATAAATTAATTTATCTCATCACTGAAAATCAAATGTAAAAAGATAATATCCTCAAAATGTATTATTTGTAATTAACAATATAACTGTTACTTATAAAGAAAACTTTATTGTGATAGAATATATCTAGCATAAGCATAAGTAAAATGAAATTAAGAAAAGGCTGAATTAAGCATAAACAACTATCTATTAAAATCGCTATACAGGAACGGATGAACTTATTGATGGAGTAAAGTGTGAACATTATTTTCACAACTGCAAATTGGACTAATAACTGTGCTATTCTAGAAAAACCTTAATCTGTGTTAATGTGTGTGTGTGTGTGTGTGTGTGTGTGTGTGTGTGTGTGTGTATGTGAGCTTTTAGGAGTTAAGATACTATATATACTTACATATACTTTTATTAGATGCAATTCACAATACAGATAATCCTAATTTAGAAAATAACTCAAAATCAAATATCTTAATGTAGGAAATCAAACTCAAATATCTTAATGTAGGAAATACTACAAATTTGAACTTGTATTTCAAAATGTACTCGTCTTTCCAATACTTTAGAATCTCTGAGACATAATTCAACATTTTATAAAGATTTAAATAGTTGCAACCTTTATGATTTCTTTTTACATTCCTCAGTGAGTCAGTCTTAATGTAACCAATAATATTACCCAACATTAAGAAAGTTATTACTACTAGAAGTTGATCAATATTTAGTGATTAAATTAATATTACTATTGTTATTTCTTTAAAGCTCAATATGCCAGCTTTTGATCAGTATCAAATGAGTCTGAAACATCTGCAATTACCCTTAAGTGTCTTTAAGAAGGCAATAATGAGTCTAGAATCCGGTGTAATATTCTTCTCAACAATTAAAGTTTCTATACTCAGAAGACTACTACTAATCCTTATTAGCCATCTTTTTTGGAGCTGCTATCCTAAACAGCACAACGATCCATACTAATTTTTCCAGTGTCATCTGTCATCTTTCATTGACTGACTTCAACTAACTCCTCCCCCTATCCTGCAGGACTTTTTCTCTAAGAATCTTTCTGAATTTTCCCAGGGTCCCCGTCTATGGACTTCTATAGTATCTTATCATGTAATTCTCTTTCTGTATTATCACACAGAATTTTAATTCCTTATCAGTCTGCCTTTTATACTCAATTGTGAAGGCATCAAAAATTGTGCTAGACAACAAAAAATCATTCAATCCATGAATAAATTTGGAAATTTTATTCCTAGATAAGCCTCCTCCCACCCAGTACTGGAGATGGAACACAGGTCCTTACACATGTTAAGCCAATGCTCTACTGAGACATACCCCCAGACCAATTCCTACCTAAAATTATTTTACCCAGTGTTTATTTTATTTACTTTTGTATTCTTTCAGTTACTAACCCTCCCATAATGCTCAGTTTTAATATAATTTTAGTGTAAACAAATTCAAAATGGTAGCAATTATATATTACCTTCAACTACACTGAACCCATGAGACAAACCTGAGACATGACTCCTAGTAATAATAAGCAGGCTTGTGAGTGCAGCCTAGGGTTTGTTAATTCCTGTTTAAAAGCTAGTTAAACTTAACTTTTTCTCCTACAAATTTAAATAGGAGTCCATCCCAGAGAACAGTAGTCTCTGCATTGTCCCTGGTCACATATTATGTTCCAAGTCATCAGCAAATGGGTGGTACTGGTGAAGAACAGCTATTTTACTTGTAAAGGATGACAGAATCAGCAAACTTGGGACTGATACAGACATCAAGGGAAAACTAACTTTACCTGAAAGGATATTAGAATGCTAACTATTTAATCATTGAGTGTTGAGTAAAATGAAAACAATGGATTAATTTACAAGCTTACCTAGATTTCATAAAATGCATTATTTATAAAGTGTGCAACTAATTTCTCTAAAATCAATTACAAACCCATAGGTTTTTAAAAATTTAATAAAGTTCTATTTCACTTAATAGAAATTAGTATTGTTTCTTAAATCTTTTATCCCTTCTATGTAGCTATTTTAATAAAAAAAATTAAATGGGTTGAGTAGTAACATAGTAATATTCAAGTGAACTAATTACCAAAGATAAGTTATGTGTAGGTAGTAGAAACAGGTAATTTAAACAGAATCACTCATTCAAATGAACTAAAATGTAAATTCCACGAGAGGAAGGGTCTTTGTTTTGTTGTATGCTAACTAGAAGGTTCCTAAAAGTATACTTTATAACCATTTGTTAATGAATGAATATAAAATCATTACTCTGAGGAAACTGCTTATTAAAAACTCACAAGGAGAAATGATAAGGTCAATTATCTTGAAAAAATAATGAATGGCAACGTAAGAACCGTCATTAAAACAACTTTTAAAATTATATATATAGGGCTGGAGATACAGCTCAGTGGCCTAAGCACCTGCCTAACAAGCACAAGGTCCTGAGTTCAATCCCCAGTACCGCAAAAAAAAAAAAAATAAAATAAAATAAAATTATATATATATGTACAAGGTGCTCTTTAAGAAAAGCCAAAGATTCAGTTGCTTTTGAACTATTATGGCAACATGTTTCACATTGCAAGCAAATATGGAAGGGCTGCTGAAATATTTGACCAACATTCTTTAAAAAGTTAAGATATTAAAGGAAAGATCAAGATGCAGAAAAGAAAGTACAAGGTCCTGTTGGTACAAACCTTGAGAAATAAGCCTGTAGGGAAGAACTCCATGTATAAATAAGAACTACATGTATAAATAACACATACAGGGGCTGGGGATATAGCTCAGTGGAATAAGCGCTTGCCTAGCAAGCGCAGGGTCCTGAGTTCGATCCCCAGTACCGCAAAAAAAAAAAAAAACAACATTACAGAGAAAAGCAGGACAAGCAGGACAAGACAGTGCAAATTACACTACTCTCTTTAACACATTATTTATTTTAAAAATTTTTTTAGCACCAGGTATTTCTTTTTACTTACATTCCTCACGGCGAATTGGTACATGTACATAATGCATCTTCCTCCATCTCTTTGTCTCCTCCCATTTACAAAAGAGCTATCTCCCTATTTGCTATTATCTTTTATTTTGCTCTGTATTTGCCTAAAAATGACCTATTCTTCTTTATGGTACAGAACTACTCTACTAGATATAAATACCACATTTATTCATTCATCTACTGATGGACATAGAGGCATCTCTCAAAAGTTAGCAATTATTGTGCCACTATACATATGGAGGAAAGATACCCGCTTTAATAAATGGTGCTAGGAAAATTAGCTATCCACATGCAAAAGATTGAACCTAGACCCATATATCAAAATAGATCAAAGATTAAATGTTAAAATTGAAACACAATCTGCTGGAAAATAAAATAGGTAAAACTCTTAAAGTTGTAGGCGTAGGCCAGGATTTTCTGAACAGAACCCCAATGGCACAAGCAATAGTACCCAGGATCAACAAATGGGATCATGTCAAATTAAAAAGCTGCACAGCAAAACAAAAGAATGAATAGAAAATCTACAGAATGGGAAAAGATTTTGCTATCTTTTTCTCAGACTGAGGATTAAAATCTAGAATATATAAAGAATATATTATAAAGTTGTTACATTTTTAATGAAATTAAGGACAAGCTCAAGATATAAAAAAAGCTTAACCTATTCCTTAATATGTTAAGTAAAGTGTCTCTATATAGGTCATCCTTCTAAATTTCTAAATTTGATGACAAGATGTTATAAACTGCTCAGTATTTAAAATGTTTTTAAAATTTTAAAAAATATCTTAAAAATTTTGAAATGATATTTTTGAAAAAATCTTAAGTCTCTTTTAAACTATAAAATCAAATTAAATTCATAATTCACTAAAATTGATGCTCAGTATGTTTTACAATGCTTACTGGTACTCAACATATACCAATTAAGTGTATTACTTCAATATACACGCACCACAAAATTGTATCTGCACAACATATTACAACTCACAAACCAATGTTGACATGGTTTGTTATGTTTTAGAATTTTAATGATAGGAATTGATGGATGCTTAAAGTATTATTATGTCCAATTCTTTTGAAGTATGAATGATCTGAAAGCTGTAAAATAATAAATTTTGTGTTTTTAATACTACATGTTTGCAGTACATAATGATTGCATTCACCTTGGAGAATTGGTACATGTATGTAAACTTTCCTCCTTTTCTTGGTCCCGTTCCTCTTTGCAAAAGATCTGTCTCCCTATTTGTTATTATGTTTTATTTTGCTCTTTAAATTACACTTTGGGTTTCTCATATACAAGAAACCATTTAATATTTAAGCTTGTATGACTGGTTCATTTTACTTTATGGTCTCCAGGTATATCCATTTTCTTACAAATGGCTCCAATTTATCTTTCTTCCTGTTAAGAGTGGTATCCATTACATCTTAACACCTCATTTTCTTTATCCATTCATCTGCTGATGAACCAATTGGCCACTTCCAAGATTTTGCTATTATAAATGTGTTGCTACAAACAGCATGTATCCTGTAACATGCTTGTCTTTTGGTCTTTGGGAAGATACAAGGGGAATAGCTGGATCACATGAAATTTCTAGTTTCAGTTTTCTGAGGACTCTCCACACTAATTTCCATAATGGTTGCACTAGTTTACATTCTCATTATCAGAACAGAAGAGTTCCCCCTTTTCACCCACAGCCTCATTAGCATTTGTTATTATTTTATTTCCAGATGATGGCAGTTCTTTCTTGAGTAAATGCAATCTCAGTATTTTTTTTTTTTTTATGAATTTGGATTTCTCTAATTGCCAGAGATGTTTAACATATTTTCATATACTTATTGGCCACATGCACTTCTGAGAAGTGTCTATTCATTTCAGTTGCCCGTTTTTTGGTTGGGTCTTTTATTTTGGGTAGAGTGTAATTTTTTTGAGTTCTTTATATATTCTACATATTAGTCCTCTGTCCAAGGAATAGCTAGCAAAACTATTCCCTTTCTGTAGGCTGCTTTTTCACTCTACTGGTTGTTTCCTTTGCTACACAAAAGCTTTTAAATTAGATACAATCTCAAATGTTGATTCTTGGTGTTCTTTCCTGTGCCTCTGGTCTTCTGATCAGAAAGTCCTTGCCTATCCTCTATAATCTTCAAGGGTTTTACCTGTTTTATCTTCCAGCAATTTGTTTCTGTTTTAATATTAAGATCTTTGACCTATTTTGATTTTTGAGTACACGGTGAGATATTTGGGTCTAGATTCAGTCTTCTCCACTTGTATATCCAGTTTTCCCAAAACCATGTATTAAAAAGGCTATCTTTCCTCTACTGTATGGTTCTGGCCCTTTTGTCAAAGATTAGATCACTGAATATGTCTATGGTTGATTCTGCTTCACTTATTCTGCTCTATTTATAGGTCAGTTTTTGTGTCAGCACCATGCTGTTTATATCACTGTAGCTTTGTAATATAATTTGAATTTGGAATTGTGATGCCTTCTTGCTTTGTTCATGTTACACAGGACAGCTTTTGCTATTCTGGGTCTCTTCTGATTTCACATGGATTTTAGGATATTTTTCTCTAGTTCTGTGAGGTATGCTGTTTTTTTATTAGGGTTGCATTGTATCTATTAGTTTTGGTAATATGGGCATTTTCACAATATTGTTTGTACCTATCCATAAACAGGGGCTATTTTTCAATTTTCTGATGTCCTCTTTGATCTCCCTTTTTAGAGTACTGTAGTTTTTTTTAATCATAGAGGTCTTTCACTTCCTTGGTTAGGGTAATTCCTAAGTATGTAATTTTTCTTGAAGCTATTGTGAGTGGTACTGTTTTCCTAATTTCTTTCTTGGTGGGTTATTGATGTACAGAAACACTGCTGATTTTTTATGTGTTGATTTTGTACCCTTCCACCTTGCTAATTCATTTGTTCTAGAAGTCTTTGGTAGAATTTTTATAAAAGATCAGGCAGTTTGCAAATGAGGATAGTCTGACTTCTTCCTTTCTTTTTCCCTACTCCTTTGGCTAAAGTTCCAAGTACTATATTAAATAAGAGCACTGGTAGTAGATACCCTTGCCTTACTCCTGATTTTAGAGGAAAAGTTTTCTCTTTTTTCCCCTTTTAACATATCGTTGGCAGTTTGTTTTCATAAATGGCTTTCATCAGGCCCTTCTATACCTACTTTCTTCTAGGTTATCATGAATGGATACTGAAATTTGTCAAAGGCACATTTTGCATCTCTTGAGATGACTGTGATTTTCTTTTGTCCTTACTTTTGTTCATGTAATTTATTGTATTTATTGATTTATGTATGTTGAGCCATCCTTGCATCCTCAAGATGAAACCTACTTGGTCATAATGTATGATCTTTTGTAATGATTTGTTGTATTCTATTTGCCAATATCTTGTTGAAGATTTTTATATCTATGTTAATTAAACAGACTAACCTGTAGTTTTCTTTTTTAGTTGAATCCTCCCTTTGGTTTTGGAACCAAGGTAGCTCTAAAGCTAGTTAATCATACTAAATGGACACAAACTGAAAGCTTTTACTTTAAAATCAGGATAAGACAAGGATATCCACTGTCACCAATCCTATATAACATAGTTCTGGAAGCATTAGCCAGAGCGATTAGACAAGAAAGAGAAATAAAAGGAGTAAGAATAGGAATGCAAGGAGTGAAATTATCACTATTTGCAGATGACATGATACTTTCCATGGAAGATCCCAAGAACTCCACCAAACGACACCTTGAATTAATCAACAAATTCAGCAATGTAGTTGGATACAAAGTCAACACCCAAAAATCAACAGCATTCCTATACACAAAGAATAAACAGACTAGAGAAATTAAGGAAACCATACCTTTCACAATAGTATCCAAGAAATTGAAATACTTAGGAATCAATCTAACAAAAGAAGTAAAAGATCTATTCAATGAAAACTACAGTACTCTGAAAAAAGAGATCAAGTAAATGGTAAAACATTCCCTGCTCATGGTTAGGAAGAACCAACATTGTAAAAATGGCCATACTACCAAAATTGTTGTACAGATTCAATGCAATTCCCATTAAACTACCACTAGCATACCTCACAGATCTAGAAAACATGCCTTAAATTCATCTGGAACCAGAAGAGACCCAGAATAGCAAAAGCACTCCTGGACAAGTCAGGATTGGAACACAAACAAGTCAGGTGGAATAACAATCCCTGACCTGAAATTATACTGCAAAGCTACTGTAATAAAATCAACATGGTACTGGCTAAAAAACAGACCTGAGGATCAATGGAACAGACGAGAAGATGCAGCCACAACCACAAACACACTCAGCCATCTAATCTTTGACAAAGGGGCCAAACAAACTCACTGGAAGAAAGACAGCCTCTTTAATAAATGGTGCTGGAAAAACTGGCTTGCCACCTGCCAAAGACTGAAAATAGACCCAAGTCTATCACCATGCACCGCACTCAAGTCAAAATGGATCACAGATCTCAACATTAAAATAGAAACACTAAATCTATTGGAAGAGAAAGTAGGTAAAAACCTTGAAGACATAGGGGTAGGCAGAGAGTTCATGAACAAAAACCAAACGATAGAGGAGATACTTCAAAGAATCAACAACTGGGATGTCATCCTACTGAAAAGTTTTTGCACATCTGAAGAAATCACCAGCAGAGTAAAAAGAAAACCCACAAATTGGAAAAAAAATTTAGCTGACTGTCCCTCAGACAAAGGTCTTCTATCTAGAACATATAAAGAATTAAAAAAAATCAACCCCCCCAAATTCAAAGACCCAATCCAAAAATGGGCATCTGAGATGAATACACACTTCTCAGATAAAGAAATACAAATGGCAAATAAATACATGAGAAAATGTTCAACATCATTAGTCATTTGAGAAATACAAATTAAAACTGCATGGAGGTTTCATCTCATCCCAGTAAGAATGGCTAGCATTAAGAAATCAACCAATAACAAATACAGGCAAGGCTGTGGAGAAATAGGAACTCTTCTCCAGTGCTGCTGGGAATGCAGACTGGTGAAACCAGTCAGGATTGGAACACAAACAAGTCAGGTGGAATCACAATCCCTGACCTGAAATTATACTGCAAAGCTACTGTAGTAAAATCAACATGGTGAAACCACTGTGGAAATCAGTTTGGAGATTCCTCCACAAACTAGGTCTGGGGGTCCCATTCAACCCAGCCATTCCCCTTCTGGGTATTTTCCTAGAAGATCTGAAAAGATCCTATCACAGCAATACATGTGCACCCATGTTCATAACAGCACAATTTGTAATTGCTAAATTGTAGAAGCAACCCAAATGTCCATCCGCTGAGGAATAAATAAAAAAATTGTGATACTTTTATATAATGGAATATTACTCAGCTATATAGAAAGATGAACTAGAGGCTTTTACAGGTAAATGGTCACAACTAGAGACCATACTCATAAGTGATCTCACTAGTGTAAGAACCTGAAAGCGAGTAAAAATTAGGAGGTATGACAGACATTCTGAAATGAAAGGAAATGCTCAAAAGAGCAACTGGGACGAGGGAAAAGAGAAAGGAAAGAAAGGCAAATTACATACATATGTATGTATATACAGGATAGATAACAAAGTTGTACTACTGACTTCTATTGCTTTACTGAAAGGAAGAGTTAATGATTCATTATTTGATCAATCTTGCATGTCCCTATTTGTTTTCCTGAGAAACCACTTTGAAGATATCAATACATAATACAACAACCATTGATAATTTCCTACCACTGTCTGTAACTATATTGCTTGTATTGTTCTTATGCTATTTTGTAAATGGATGTCTGTCTGTTAATATGTTTCCCTTCTTTTATTTTTAAAATAATTTTTTTAAAAAAGTAGTGCTGAAGCTATAAAATACTTGACAGGTATTTACTTTGGGAAAAACTTCCTGGGAGTTGACAGTAATTTTAAATATGGAATATTTAACTTTAAGAAGCAGCAACACAAAGAAGAAGGGGTGGTATTACAGAATTTTATATCAAGCTATCTATCTTCTGAATGAGAAATAACTTTTCATCTCCTCACAACCACGCTGTAGGCAGTAAAGAGTACACCAGTCCTGAGTGAGATGGTGATACTGAGGCCAGAAAACAGGCAGACTGTTCAAGATCACACAGTAACTGGCAAAGCTGAAACACACCCTCTTCAAGTATTCTACCTATTAGACTGGTCGTCTTCTCTCTTCATTTGATTAGATCCCTTTTTCTTCCACCTCTTTCACTCTCTAAACGATACTTCTCTTGTTCTTCTTAATCATTCTTATCTAGGAATAGTCAAACTAAAAAGATAGCTATTTTTTTCAATTATTTATTTCAACTAATATTTGTGAAGTACATTCTCCATGACAGGGAGCTGAAGGTCGTAGCGTTCAATGCAATATAGTCCTGATGCACAGGAGTCAGGTTAGGGAAAAGTATCAAGTATTGACAAAATATTGTACTATAACATACCCAAATAATCAATGTATTTAAAAATGTGGAACTAAAGCTGTAAAATTCAAAGAGCATTTTAATGTTCAAGAGGCTGTTTCATAAATTTAATCAGTCTTACAAGTTCACATACTGTCCTCTTTACAGTAAGAAAGATAAAATCGGAGTAAAATCAGAGGTCTTAAAAAAGTAGTCATAGATCTGTTAATTTTAAATATTTACAACTATTCTGTGGAAAAGGAAAATATTTCTGGTTATTAATAAAATTAACTGATCATGGCTGTTGCTTCTCAATGAGAGAAGGGCTGCTATTGAAGACAATTGTTTAGTGTATGATTAGCTACATTACTTATCTCTAAAAAGAAAGCTGTTAGTGGCAGTGGTAAGCTTCGCTTCCAGTGACTTCATGATGGTAGCAGGTAGCTGAAAGCAAGGTCAGGGTAACAAAAAGTACCTGATTTTTCCAGCTGTTTTGTCTATAGATTGTCGTATCTTTCTAGAGAACTGAAAGACAGATGACAGCAGCAGATTATCTCCCATGACCTGAAACATGCAGAGAGGAGTAGGTATTAGAATATCACCTCTGTACTGCGCTGACTACTCACCATTACTTAGAGGCACTCAGTACTCATGCTCACTTTAATTAAAAAATGAAGACTGTCATAGTGATATGTGCCTAAATTGAGAAAGGAAAAATACTATCAATGAAGGAATTCCTCTCTTAAATAACTTATCAAGTTTCCATATTATACTGTCATCATTTTAATATATTTTATCTTATCTTTAGTTACCATCATGAGCGTTTCTCATACTTGTACTAAAATTATGATAAAAGGGAAAATATAAATCCTTAGGGCACTAAATTTCTTACTTATTCTTTTACCAAGTAATATGAATACAAAGATCAAGAAGAGTATAATGCTTGCTCTTCAGAGTAAAGAGAGAAGTTTTAAAAAATATACTCAAACCATACAGCAAGTTTTTATGATGGGTGCTGATACTGCCCTGGTGGAGAATTATTAGGAGAAATGGGGTCTACAAATGCTGTAAAGCACCAGACAGTGAAGACTTAAGGTTTCGAGGGCCATGTGGTCTCTGCCACGACTTAACTCTCCTGTTGCAGAAGGAAAGCCGTCACAGACAGCATGGAAGCAAGTAAACACGGTACATTAGTTACAAAACAAGTGGCAGGTTGAATCTGGGCTGTGGGCCGCAGTGTGTCAACCCTTGGCTAAGTGAGGAAAGCCAAAGCTACTACAGTGTACTAGGAAAAGGAGCAAATTTAAGTGTACACGTTGCTTTCAAACTCAGCCCCTCTACACTGTCAGAGCTATGTCCAGGCTCTGTAAGAAAACCTAGGACATAAGCTATGGTCTTGTACATCTAGATGTTTTAAAGAACAGTGAAGTGGTGGGGAGAGTACACAGGAAATACTATTAAGTATTTTCTAAGACAGCATATATTTTACAAGACAGCATATAGAGAAATGCTAAATTTTGTGATGCAGTGCTGTAAGAATTCTAAAGAAAACAAGTTCCAGGACAGTGACACAAAAAAAGAAATGGTGACAGAAGAACTGCAACTTGGGAATGATAGGATTTGAATTTAGAGGAGGATAAAAGATTATTTAGGATGTGAAAAAGAATATAAAGGTAAGGAAAGGATAAACAGAATACTAACTGGATTATGGACCTTATGGGCCAAAGTGGGAACGGGGAGGGGAAGACACAAAAATTAGCAAGGAAGGACAGTTCAAGAAGTGATTATAACACGGAACGGGCTGCCTCTCTTTTCCACCCCATGAAGCACACTGAGTGGCACAATGTGTTACATAAATTTCTAATATCAACCTTAAGGTAACTATCAATCTAGACATTTCTTCTATCTTCAAAAAATACACACTTATTCAATATAGTTTATTACATTTAAAGAAATCTGTCTTCTTAGACCTCAGGGCAGATGAGTATGAGTGAGATTAGAGAATGGGCCCTTTTCCTGATACTAGCAACAGATCAACGACCAGGCCAGCACCAAGAAAGTGCGCGTAAAACTTATCTAGTGTACTGCAACTGCAGCCTGGGAGCTCATTATGTGTTTTCCCATCAGGCAGATCTTCTCAGTACTATTACAAGCACACATATTCTTATATAATTTTCATATCCTCTTTCTTAAACCCAAGGACTCAAAAATATCCACCTATGATCAATTTTCTTATTGACGTTTTCCTTTTACACTCTCCCTCTACACCTACCTCTAAACCAGCAGTATCTCTTTGTTCATTATTTGCTTAACTAGTCCTTTCCCTGGTGCTACTTGAAATAATTCCCTGGTGAAAATATATTTGAATGTATCCCTAACCCCTTTCACTTATTTTTCCATTAACCTTTCTTTCAACAAACCTTTCTTTCCTTGATTTCTTACTCACACATTCATTTTTACTTAGATATTTCTTTTATTTTGAGATGGGCTTTTGTGATGTTGCCCAGTTTGGCCTCAGACTCCTGGGTTCACTTGATCCCGTTTCAGTTTCCCAAGCAGCTGAACACTCATGCAACTGAACTTTTTTTTTTTTTCATATTTTGAGGGCTTCCAGTATTTCTTTGGTGAAATGCTGTTTTTTTACTTTTTGCAGATTTTTCTATTTAACTACTTTTACCTTTGTTATGGATTCTTATGGCTTATACTCAGATGCCCCAGTCAAGCCTCATGGGATCACTGGCAGGACCTTTGGAAGGTGCCTGGATTACGGCGGCATTACAGCTGACTTCTCGTTAGTACATGGGTCCTGGGTGGAAGAGGCCGGCCACTGCAGGTATGAGCCAGGCTGTCTCCCCTGTCCCAGTTCTTCCCTTGGCTCTCTCTGCTTTCTGTTCACCATGCTATGGACAGCTTTTCTTCCGCCATGCCATCCTGCTTTGGAGCCAGCTGACTATGGACTGAAGCAGGGGCAAAATAAATCTCTGTTCCCTTAAGTCATGGGTATCGGGCAGTTTGTCTCAGCAATTGAGGGAAGTGACTAGAACAGTTCTTACATAGTCAATATACGAATATAGGCTATATGTACTATAAAAGATTACAATACATCCTTTCATATTTGTTGAAATTATTTTGGTACAATTATTTTTGTATAATTTTAATATATTAAAAGTTACCTTTTAAGGTAAAGTCTTTTGTTGTCCTTTTAAAAAGCACCTACTAGTACTACAATGTTGACAGGTATTTACTTACATTTTTTTGCTAAAAGCATCAGCTTTGTTCTTGTCATTGAAGAAACTCATTTGGAGTTTATTATTTATATGTGGTATGACATGAGTGAAATTTCATTCTCTCTATAAGGACATCAACTTTTACCTCAGTCCTACACACTGAACAGTTCTTCCTTTTCCGTCTATGGGGCATACCTCTTCTATATGTTCAAGTTGATTGTTTACTTACTTCATCCCTGCTCCAGGTTCTCCGTCTTGTAATTGTTAAGTGATCAGGAGGCTCTGCTCCTGGAGGCCTTGGATCACCAGATCGACCATTGTTTCCTTCTGGTGTTTTAGAATGAACTAATGGCGGGATCTTTCGGAAGTTGAGACTCTCATCAAAAACACGATCAACCAACTAACAGGACAAAAGCAAACCCTTATAAGAACAAAATAACTTGGACTAGTATAGATGTCAGCATTATAATTTTTATGATTAGATAGTCAATATACTAATGACTGTCTCAAGTCGTAACAGAAAGAAACATGACATCTTCTATAAAGCAATTACTCTTTATAAGCACTTTGAAGGTTACTTCCATGATTAAATAGACGTTCATAGACACAGATCTTATTTTTGGTATCCAAAATATGTAATGTTAAATTCAATTCTTCCATGGTAAGATTTTTTCTAAATGAAAAACAGATGCTAACCAGGAAAGAAACCAGAGCCATGCAGATAGACAGTGAGTTCATTTTACTCACTTTGCCTTACCAGTATAAAATAGCGTTTCTTTCAATAATCTATCTCATTTTTCCTTTTTTTCTCTCATAATCCAGGTGCCAAATTTCTTCACAAGATACATTAATTACAAATTCCAATTAAGTTTATGAAAGAAAAAATTTAAATCCATATATTATAAATATTCTGGTTTTAGGCAAACTCTGAACAATGCTACGGAAATTACACATTCTAGTAAAAATGATATACTGCCATCTACAGTGCAAGTTATAGACATATAATAGTTAAGTAATGGGTTTACTGAAGAGAGAATAAACTACTACAATACTCTGAAGTAAACAAAAAGGAAAAATGAAGGTCTATTCAATGAAATGTTTAAGTTATTTTATTGGGTCTGAGGGAATGTACAATCATGTTAGATAAAATTTAGTTAGAAAGTTGAGAAAATAATGTCATCGTTTTAAAGGTACCAGAGAAACGTGTATGTTTTGTCACCAAGAAGATCCTTTTATTTTTTACCAATAAGGATGATTTTATGTATAGGCAGAATTGATCAATATGGTAACAAAACTCTACACAGATTGATGAAGCATTATTTATTCAATTAGTCCATATATGAGAGAAAACAAACAATAAGTGATCATTTAAAAAACAAGAGAAGAAAAGTGACAAAAGGCAACTGAAGAAAAATAACAAGACAGTGTACTGGAATCAGTCTGCTATTTTGGATTATTATTTAGGAAAGACTTTAGTATTAAGGGGCTGGCAAAATTTTCTTTAGTGACAGATAAAAAATATTTCAGGCTTTGCCACCATATGATCTCCATTTCAATTACTCAATTCCGCCACTACAGCATAGAAACAGCTATAGACAAACAAATGGGTGTGGCAATGTTGTGATAAAACTTGATTTACAGGCACCGACACATGAATACATATAATTTTCATATTACGAATTATTATTTGCCTTCTTATATTTTTAATCATTTAAAAGCACAAAAACCATGTCTAGCTTTTAGGTCACATAAAAACATGCAGTAAGGCAATAGTTTGCCAACCCCCAAATTACACATGTTCATCCTTTTATATGCTGATCCTTTGCTTGCCATTCTGCCCCAGATCAAAATAGCCAAAATGACCAAAAAGTACAGCCAACTTCCATGTATGGGAGATTCGATCAACTGAGGAATTATTTTTTACAAATAAATCTGTACTAAACATGTACAAGCTTTCTTCCTTGTCATTCCCCAAACAACTCAGTGTTCTACTTACATAGCATTCACAGTGTATTAGGTATAGTAAGTAATCTGGAGGTGATTTCAAGTATAAGGAGGATCATACAAATTATGTGCAAGTAATGTACCACTGACTTATAAGGGACTTGAGCTGCCTCAGATTCTCGTATCTGTACATGGGAAAAGAAAGTACTAGCATCAAACTTCCGTGGATACTGAGGGACATGAGATAACTGGACATTTATTTTACAGCTTAGACATATTCTGGAACAACGTTGTGTTAATGGTGCCCCCTAAAGTTGTACTGCAGAAGGCACTGGTTTGGAGCTATAGTTTCCACAGGCTAACATGTTCCACAGTATTCTGTATGTGTATATATGTGTATATACATATACTTTTAAGTTTTCAAAATATCCTTGTGTGTATACTTTCAAAACAGAACTACTTACAGTAGTTAAAACTGTAGAATTTTTCTTTCTTTGCTATTAGGGATACTGACTGGTTAGCAATGAAAATACCATTTTAATGAGTATTTTCATATATAAACTATATAAAAATCATTTGTCAAATTTTGGTTTGCTTTCAAATTTATATCCATTTTTCAAGTAAAGCTCTGGACCAGAAATTAGCAGGCAAAGTGCTTATTCTAAATGATTTCATACCTTCATGTTAATAGACCAAATGTTAGCCTTTACTAGTTTTGTTACAAAAACATAAAAGAAATTGTTAAAGCAAAGTTGGAAAATGCAGAGCTTCATGCACACAGGGAGGGTGGACGTAAGTAAAATAAACTAAGCAAAAAGCTAAAAGCAAAAGAAATAAAGAAAAGAAAGAACCTTATGCATTTCTCCATGAAGATCTCCTACCTCTTCTCTAGTGTCTATGGCAGAGCCAGGGGTGGTGGCGGCAGTGCTTACTGTGGTACTAGGGGCAGTGCCCGATGAAGTCACTGAATCTATCTCTCCTGCTACATCGTTGATCTCCCGAGCAATGAGAGCAAGATCTTGGCTGATCCTGGTATTTTAGAAAAGAAGTTCAATTCCATTAAATAACAACTCTAAAGCAATAACTTATAACAGAATCAATTATATAAATTGTACATCTAAATTAAAGATTTATACCTCAAACTTAAGTTCTTTGAAGATGCTCTTAACTATTTTAATACTCAATGTCTTAGATTTTAAATTCAAAAATTAGTACTAATGAAACTAATTCCAAATAACCTATAATATGTCATCTTTAAAAAATATCTAACGCCCTGAAGTAGTAATATGGCTTTAAATTAAGGCATTATTCAATTTAGGTCACAGAATTCAAAATGTCTCTAAAATTTGTTGAGACAACATTTTCGTTGATGCCCAACTGATATTTGTACTTCTTTCAATTATAAATACCGGCAACAAACCATAGTTGCTACTGGTATCTCAAATTTATCATCATCATTTCTTCACAAAGTCTAGTCATGAAAACCACAATACCCTTTTATCAAAATCTTAAAGAACCATATGCTACTCTATTACTTTAAAATATTTTGCTAACTGTATTTCAGTACAATGGGAATTCTTGGTAATGTTAAGTGTTTGTTTATATATTTATAAACACTCTCATTTTACAAGCTCCATAAGCTTCATAAGATGGCCAAAGGGTGTATGGTATCAAGGAGTTAAAAACTAACACAGCACTTTCTACTGTCCATTATGTCACTTGAGGACCACTAAGCTCTTGTGAGGAAGGACTTATCTGATTTTACTGAGGACACATTTTCAGAAAAGGTGAGCGGGTTGCTCATGACCTTAGCTCGGGAGTATCTAAGGCAGGACCAGACCCCAGGATGTGCATGTGTTTCCATACAGCTGTTTATGTTTTCAGCCACACAGACTGATGAACTAAGTAACTGCTACTACTAGTGATAATCAAAGGAGAAAACAGACATTTTTCTTTTAGAATTTTTGAAACAGAAACAAAATCTGCTACTACTGCTCCTGTGTTATTCAATAAAAACTGCTATTTAATGAGATACACAATTCTCCCACATTAAGCATCCATTGAATATAAAACAATGTAGTTCTTTCCATAGGAAAGGGTATGGAATGACAGAATAGTCTTAAAAGC
Source organism: Dinomys branickii (assembly GCA_004027595.1). Taxonomy (NCBI): domain Eukaryota; kingdom Metazoa; phylum Chordata; class Mammalia; order Rodentia; family Dinomyidae; genus Dinomys; species Dinomys branickii. Next base: position 182,999 of record PVLD010000293.1, on the reverse strand, counting down.
ATAACGAAAGCTTCTGTAACATTAAAATCCAAAGTAAGAACAAAGTAACTTTTTAAACCTTATACAAAACATTGGCTTGAAAGACAACTTTTCAAGAACTGTACAGTAGTAACAGTGTAAAAAGTTTAACTAGATTTAAAAGGAGAAACTGTTGGAAGTTTATAGATCAACACAAGCAATTTATGATGACTTTATTAAAAATAAGTTAATTTTTCTTTTATTTACCACTGCAAAGAAAGTAGGAAAAAGAATTGTTCTATTATTTGCTAGGCACTATGCTATGTCTCTCAGCGGCTACAATGGTGCTTTAAAAAGCAGTCAGCGTCCCTCTACTCACGGAGCTTAGAAGAGTGAGCGCCATTATAAGATAGTTAAGTACCTTATAAAGAAGTTTTGCATTTGTATTAGTCATCTTATTTTACAGATAAGAAAAATGCTTAGGAGAAGCCATGTAACCACTTTTAAGCTAAAGTTACAAAGACTAAGAGGCCTCACTAGATCTTCTCATTAAGTCACATTACATTTCACATTACTATTCTACATATAATTATTTCTCAAAAGTGTTAACATTTGACCTGGCTATTTTGAGAATAGCTTGAAGTGTTCCCTTAGATATGAACATCCCTTATCTGAAAGGCTCCAAAATTCCAGACCTCTGCGCACTAGTGTGACACCACAAAATTCAATTCAATTTGAATTTCAATTTTTAGGGGCCAAAGTGTATAAAAAGCATAAATTAATTTTGTATTTAAACTTTGGTCTCATCCCTAAGCTGTCTCCTTGGGTATTTGCAAATATTTCAAAAAACTAAAATTTCTAAAATGAGATGCATTTCTAGGCCCAACTTAGGATAAAACATACTCAACATGTAGGACAATTCTTTCATAAAATCAGTGAACTAGAATGAGAAACAGAATAACCAAATTTAGTAAGATTTAACCAAACATAAGCATCAATACATCCAAAATTCTTAATTTTTAAAAAAGGAGTTTTTAGTCTACAGAGGTTTAGACAAAGACCTTCCAGATATTTGTGGAAAGCAGTATGAACTCATTAGAAAAAGTATCATCAACAACCATTTCCACATATTATTCAATAAAGTTGTTTTAAAATGACCAACTGTCCCCTAGTTGAGGGGGATGGACTCAGGAATGCATCCTGGCTAGGTCAGTGCTCTGTGACTGAGCTACATCCCTGCCCCCCCCCCCCAGTCCTTCTGATTGTGAGGCAAAGTCTTGCTGAGTTGCACAGGCTAACCTTTAATTTTTGATCTTCCTGCTTCAGGTTCCTGAGCAGTGAGGATTGTAGACAGACGCCACCACCCCTGCCTTCAATAGTTCTTCATACATGTACTATACCTACTGCTAGTGCGGCAAGGCACTCCAGGAGTATTCCATCTGCCAGCACATGAACGCATGCTTTCTTGACACATGAAAATGCCTACTTTCAATTTGACTCAATAATATATAGTTAAATTCATTTATATTATGTCATTTAAAAATCTCAGTTTCTACTAAAACTATTAAAAGGAATTCTAAAATTATCAGGAAAAAAATTACACACATCTTGCAAATAGATCAATTTAGTGTGTGTAGATTATTCGTATGACTGCTGAATCTAAGCTCTCACATTCATTTTTTATAATGTTGCTAGATTATATTTACTAGAATATCTTATAGCCATGTGTTTCTTTACAACTATTGTGTTTGTGCCCTGTCTTTAAACTCTTTAGGCTTCCCATTTTCGCTTCTATTTTCATTCTTCATCCCTTTCAGATCTAACAAAAATCTAAAATAACACAAATACATTTGGGGGTTTATAATCCACCTGCTTCCTTTATAGTTTCAGTAAAAATTTAAGCATGGAGATTTTAAAACATAACACATATTTAATAATTTCATTTTCCTTACAAATTTTGAATGGAACTATGGTTCCAAAAGAAAATATAAATTGTTACAATCTGTAACACTAAAGCTACTTTTTGAATCCTCTTGAGAGTCATAATCACTTACCTAACTTCAAAATTTCTGTAGAAATAAAACTATGTATTATTTGTTAAAAAAGAGATAAGATGAATGATAAACTCTTAGTCATAAAGTCTATGATTTTTCTTTCATAAGCTATCTCAGTAGCTCCCTTCTTATTTAAGTCAATTAAAGGTTATTTTCACTTACGAGTTGTTTCCATACATACCTAATATTTTCCTGGCCCCTCAAACTAAACACTATACTATGCTTACAGGAGTGCTTAAAAGCTCTTCATTAAGTTCATGGGGTCAATATGGGTATAAAAGATATATAAAAAACTTAAGAATATGATCCAAAACAGTCTGCAGAGGTGTGTACAAAATCAGGATGTCATCTTTGGGAATAAAACTCTCTGTCAACATGAAGCTGCAATATTACCTGGGCTCTACTTTTAACTCTCTGGGATAACATATCTATAATGAACTGGTTGTTAACTCTTAAACCACTGCTAACTCCTAGAAAATATAATTGAATGATACAATGGCACTGAAACATCTTCAAGTGCCTTGTCATTCAACTGTGAATTACATAATCTTCCAGTATAATTTTTAGGTTTAAATTATTTGTCAAGGTGGTATCTCTTCAGTAAATAATGCTTTCAGCACAGAGCTTTTCTTTAAATGACAGTAGTAGTCCATTTAAAGGAATAAAATTACTTCTTATGTTTTTAGTTTGTAATTGAGTCTTTTGAAAATATCTTCTTTCACACTAAGCTAACTTAACAATGCACTATACCAGTATTAAGTGTAATTTTTCTTTGCGGTACTGGGGCTTGAACCCAGAGCCTTTGCACTGAGCTATATCCTCAGTCCTATTTAATTTTGAAACAAGGTCTCACTAAGTTGCCCAGGCAGGGTACAAACTTGTGTGACCTTTCTGCTTTAGCCTCCCCAAGTGCTGGTATGATAGCATGCAGTAACTTTTTGTTTTTACAGTGCTGTGGATTAAACCCAGGGCTTCCTGAGTCACATCTGCAGCCCAGCAACCTGCTTTCCATATTTACATCCTTCCTTCCTGTGTTTTTATTTTCCATTAAAAAAAAGATAGCTCTCTCACTCTGAGACATGCAGCTGAAAAATTGAAATCCTCAAGGTGTGTTTTATTAACACAGCATTACTGACAAAATCGAGGGGGAAGACATGAAAATCATCACAAGGCTAACCAGGTTGGCCTCAGGGTCCAATTACACGTAATGAATTACAAAGACAATGCAATACTGTGACATAACAAAATGCAAACCAGTGAAAGTATAATGTACAGCCACTATTCTTTCTCCTCTGTATTATAACTCTTTTCTATTTGCGAGAAGGAAGAGGTTTGGGCCCAGAAAAAGGTTTGTCTAGCTTAGGTGCGGAGCTTGAAGGGAGGCTTCTGAGAGCAGACAGGCATATACATTCCACTCACTCAACCTTGTGCAGGTGGCTATTTCCTCACTGGAAAGGGAAAATGATGAGACGTGCAAGGTCGGCTGTTGCCAGTGTGCCCAGAAGAACAGAAAAGGTGTCAAGATTCTCTCACTGTGAACATTCTGAGAACCCACAGTAATTCAGGGATCCCAAAGCAAATATAAAATCATCTTTTATATATATATTGCTAAATGTAACCAGAGCTGGCCTACCATGCTCCAATAATTAGTCTTATAAAAAGTGATTTGCAAGGTAAAAAGTGTTTTAAGCAATGCAATGCAATCAGAAGGTCATATTCTTTGAAAATAAAATCAGTTACAAGTGATGAGTCATTTAAAAGCAGAAACAAAACCTGAACATTAAACTAATGAACCATAAAAGAAAAAATCACAATTCACAGAAGTCAACAAACAAAACCCTTCAAATATATGGCAAAAGTTTGTTGCTATCTTTAAAAACACCTGTGAACCACTAAGTATAAAACTTGAAGATTAGCATCTTAGTTATCTTTTTTTTTTTTTTTTTGAGACAGGGCCTCACTATGCAATTCGGGCTGGCCTTGAGCTCACTTTGTAGCCCAGGCTAGTCTCGAACTTGCAAGGATTCTCCTGCCTCAGCCTCCAGAGTGCTGGGATTATAGGCATTCGCCACCACGCCAGGCAAAACAGCAGCATTTTAAGATAAAGGCACAGGTTAGACAGATACAGTGAAAATGTTTAGGCAACATATGCAATACTACAATTTAATGTCTTATAAATTTAATGTCTTATAAATTTTGAAAAAAAACAACTACTATAGCATCTGTTTATAATCTCTCTTCAGTACTCAAACATAGTAAATAACTAATTAAAAATCATATCTGTAGCATAAATTTCAGTTTTTGTACATAATCTAAAGGTTATTATAGTGAACAGGTTTCATATTCAAAATAATCAATTTCAATTTATTAAAGGGTTGAACAAACTGTACTTAACGAATTCAAATGCATAAGGGAAAATCTGTCTCTTCTAGTTTGCCCCAGAGAACATTACCAACAGATCTCTCACCGGTAGGTAGGAAGTTAAAAGGGAAGTACTCCTGCCTGCACAGTTCTTGATTCTGCAGAGCCAGCACTATCTTTCAAAAGTTGTATTTAATCACCAGCAACTTTACTAGAAATTTTAAAAGGGTAGGGGGACCAAAACAATTCTAAAACATGCTCTAAAATAATTTAGTAGCACTACTACTATATAAAAATATTTTAAAATAAAAAGTAAAAAGCTCTGGAGGGTAATTCAGCTGACAAAACTGAATTGATCATCACCGGTGGGTTTCATTTTTTTAGACTATTTGTACACAACAAGCAAAAGCTAAACTGTGGTACCAAGCTGAATGCTAAAAATTTTCAACTCAAAAAGATACTTCTCAAAACCAACCTGGCTATCTCTTCACGATGAGCAGTCCAATCTCGGATGTAGTCTTCCTGCTCTTTGATCCGGTGCTTGAAGGAGGAGGAACTAGTAGGCATTGCTGACCCACAGCTCTGCAAGCGAGTGGTTTTCAGGGCTGGAGAAGTACGCAGACGGGTATGTTTAGGGGAATTACGGTTTGATCCAAATTCATCTTCTGAGGTGGAAGCATAATCAGTAGGAAAGCGCCTCCATCTTGAATTTACTAAATTAGTTTAATTATTAAAAAAAGAATTATTATGTTATCATTTAAAGGAGGTAAAATAAAAATCATGATTTCAAAACACATGAGTGCACACACAGCACAATTTTCAGTAAGTGACACACATACCTCACAAGAACTATCAGTCTACTACTCCTAAATAAAGAAACATTACACTCTGGTGATTAAAAACAATGAATAATTAAAAACAATTAAAAGACCGTGTTTTCCATAGTGTAGTGAATATACATTCAGATGAAAAATTTCACTAATGATAAACAACTATGCAAGCCCTATTCATAAATATTTAACTTGGGCATTTTTCAATTGCAAGTATTTCTCATTTGAGTGAAGATATGGATTTTTTAAAAAATGACAGCAACAACACCAACAACAACAAAAAAACAAGGGAAAAGATTTCCTCATGCCACATGGACTTTCAACATGGAGATGGTAAAAACCCTCTTTTCCCAACATACAAATGTGCATAATTCCTCCTGCGGAAATTATGCCTTTATGGCAGGAAAAAAAACATTACCTCTGTCATTCAACATCCTGTTATGCTATGGTTGGAAAAAATCTTTTTACATGGTAAAAAACACAACACAGCATCCTCAGTACAACACTGCGGCTTTGACACTGCAAGCATATGGTGAAAATAGACAATGGTATAAAATTTACGAAGAGCAAAACTACAAGCTATTCTCACAACCATTAACATTTAAGGCACAGAAGGTACTGTGATTGATCACATTAAGGAAAGTGACAATCGCTTTCTCATTTGAAGTTAGTAAAAACACTTAAAAATGGTATTGCTGACACACTTGAAAAATCAGAACACAAATTAATGCAGACATCTCACTACTGCTGTTAATACGAGCATCAAAACATACAAATAATTTGTGAAGCATAAATAGGAGGACAGATAACAATAAACTTCATAGAGGGCAGAAGCTGTATCTGTTAAAATCGCTGATCTGTGCCTAGCAAAGTGTCTGGCTAGGAAAAGTTTAATATTTTTGAATAAATGAATTAATTCCTAAGAACAAAATATTTTTTCACAAACCTAGTAAAAAGCAGTTGTTTTTGTTATTTATGGTAATGAAACCTTAGCATTTGCTATCAGTTCTAACCGTAATAGCGGAAGACTTTGAATGACCACTCTTTCCCCATCTCCTGTGCGCTCCATTACTCTAACAGAAATCGCCTTAGCTGGCACAGAGTATCCAGGCTCGGAGCCCCTTCGTCCTTCCCCACTAGCATTTTATACCTTCCTGTTTTTTCCTTTGAAAACTGTATTTTTGCCTATGGTTGATTAGGGCTGAATTCACTTTTAGAAAAAAACTGCCACACACCGCCCCCGGGTTGGCTTAAGAAACAAAGAAATGTATGAGGAAGACCTCACGCGTTAGGGTTTACCCGCCTGTTCTGATTCACACTTGTATTTTGAACTCCTGGGTCTTCAATCTAGATTCCTGAGTACAAGAGAATGAAGATGTGCAAAAGCTCACGGTGCTCTGTAACAGCCTATGCACATAGGTACACAGAACTCCAGGCAACCAGAGTTTTCTTTTAATATGGGGCTTAATGAGGTAATATAATTTACTGACATTGACAATGCTTTTACCATGGTGGAATTTTACTCATTTCTAGATATATGAAAATTCCCATAAATTGAATTTAGTCCACAACTTGAAAAGTTTTATAAAAAGTTTGAAATAAAAGCAAAAATGTTTAGAAAAATTAATTTTGGTATTTTTAACACAATTCATAAATAAGGAAAAGGTCATCTTTTAGCTTAAATTGCCTGTTTTATGGGGAAACTATGGTCACCATACCTGTAACTGAAAATTTACTGAACAGAAAATAAAATCAGTAACAAACAATTTTAATTGAACTATAGAAATATAAAAACCTAAGCCAGTATTATGAAACTAAGGTAATTTAGAAGTAATTTTGCAAAAATGGCAGCAACAGCTGATATATTTCATAAGTGGCAGAGCACAGTATAGGAAAGCAGAATGTGACACTGAGTACCAAGTGCTATTAGTGTATAAATATTAAGTGACAATATGTAAGCCCATATTAAATTTAATAGTCTAAATCACTAGATTATAAAATAATTACAATGTGAAGAATGACAGCAAAAGAAAAACCTTTTCAAAAAATTTCTACACAATTTTATGCCTAACTAGAAGAATATTAGAGCCTTTAGTAATACCCTTAAAAAGGCAACAAATAAAGTATATTTTAACTGGAAGATAACATCTTTAGGGTTGTTCCTTAAAACAGAGGGCCAAAATAGAGTGTAAAATGAATATCAAAAGGCAGAAAAATGAAATATAATAAAAACATAGGCCCAGAGATATCTTGCCTTGTTCAGTCTACTGAGGCCCAGAGTTCAAAACCCATGTTTTGTCACACTGTGCTCTATAACTGTCAGAAAAGTTTTTTTCCATTTCTAATAAAGCTATTTTCTTTTTAAAAGACATCTTTAACTTCGCATCGAATGAGCTTTTCTGATTTCTACCTATCTTCCAGATAATTTTATTTCTCTTTTTTGAAATTTATTGTCATTAAATAACAATTTATAGAAATCAATAAGGGGATGATTTATTGATTTTATATGATTAGGCTTGTTTGATACATCAGTAAGGCACTTAATGACATCACTAAATTGAAAATTTGTACGAAAGGTGTTTCAGATGCCAATCTTTTAGGGACTATGAGTTGGTAAAGTGTTTAATGAGAAAGCCCCAAGGCAGCCTTAATCTTCTAGCTCATCAGAAACCTTAATTACAATATTAACTATAAAATTTATTTTTGTTACAAAATGTGCAACACTCCCTCTTGTGGAATTAATAAACTACTATATTCACTATAAACATACTATCATCCATAATATCTAGAGAATTAAAAAGAAAAAAATTACTCATATCCTAGTATTCTGAATTCTTGTAACTAAAATTTTACTGACCCTAAAACATATTGACTACAGATTTACACCACATGTTCATACTATATGAGAATATTCCAGTGGGAAATTAAACTAGTATCATATTTTGCATGTATACTGAGCTCACATGAACATACAGCAATAAAACCTTTTGGGGGAAAAATCTCCAGCAACGCTCTGTTTTGGCTTTTAACCCGGAGAAGAATTAAATTAAGCCAGGCATCCCTTACGTTTCATTTCTACTTTTATAAATTATGAAAATTAAAAAGGAAAAGAAAATAGTCTCAAAAAATTCTAAGAATACTAACAATGTCTATATACTTTTTAAAGTGGTACATAAAACAAAATTAAAATCTAATGCTTTATTTTGATAATTCAGGGTCCTTAAATTTGAAATGATTTGGTGAGGGAAGCAACTAAACTCCCAAAGCCAAATTATACCAGAGAAAATAAAATAAATTTTACTGTAGTATTTCTAATTTTCAAATTGTATCATATACATTTATTTACCAAATTGAAGATACAGCTTAACATGTAATTGTTTTTAATAATCACATGTGCTACATTCAGTTAATTCTAAGATCTTTAAGTTTATAATGAGCATTGCAACACTGACCAATATGATTTCACATTCTTTTAAATCATAGTTCAAGAGCAAATACTTTTAATTCCTTTTCCTATTTAAGGCAGCATGGTCATCCCAAACAGAAATGTTATCAAAGATACCTCAATTAGTAAAATCAAACAGGTATGTTTGGGGTTTTTTGTTGTTTTGTTTTTTATGTTTTTTGTTTTTTGCTTTTTATACTACCTATTCTTGAGCAGCTAATCTTAGTATGCTCAGATGGACTGAAAGACTGTGGTCCCTGTTCTATACAAGGTAGAATGCTACGAAGTGGACATCGTGATGGAATCTGAGTGTACACTCCTGGATCACCAGCCCATAAAATGGAATGGAGAACATGAACTATGTGAAATATCAGAATTGCAAAGATTTCAGTACATACCACCCAGACTGTTATATTGTAATACCGACACTGTACATACTGGTAACAATTCACTAGATTGTACCTGTCTTCTGGAAGCTAGAATACAATACTTCAGGGTCGCATGTGCAGGCTAGGTTGTTTTATCTCTAGGTTTCAGTCTCCATAATAAATAACCCTTTTAGCTCTTAAGTTACATGACTGTAATTACTTACTATACTGCTAGTCAGTATGAAGGGCAAAAGCATTTATCTCCATTTTTGCTAGAAAATCTCTTTTAAGCAGGACAAGGTTCTTCTTAGACACAGGGAACTGATTAACAAGTTGTGTGTTCAAAACAGAAAAAAGAACTTATCTGTCTAAATGGACATCTTATAGCTGCTTCTTAGATTTGATAATCCTCCTTGGACTGCATCTCAAACAAACCCCTCATGCCAAACAAGAAGTAACAAAATCATATAATTCATGTGATTAAGAGCTAGTCAACCAGTGAAAAAGAACTATTCCATGTCACTCAGAAACATACAGCTGATTTCAGAGCTTCTATGCTACAGAGCTTATATTAGGGTTAAAGAATACTTAAATATTTTAATTTGCTTAAATGGAGAAGAGATAATAAAGCAAGCATCGTGACAGAAAAAACTGTATCAGGGTATACATCACTGAATGCAGCGCAAAGGAAATGTGAATTTAAAAGAGGACCCCTAAGAAAACAGAATGACAGTAGTGGGTAAACATAAACCAAAAGATGGTCGTAAAGTACCTCATGGTAAACTCATAAACCACTGCTGAAGTCTGAGGTGTGGAAACAAGGACTAGAGTAGTAAGAAAACTGCCATCAAACTTTTTGGAGTGATGATTGTATGTGCTCCGGCTTTGGCCTATAGTCACTCCTACTACAGACTATGACTGTCGTCACCAAACCCACTGATGCGGCAGAGATGGAAGGTGAATGGAGTGGAAAAAAGCAGTACTGAGGAGGAGAAACCAGAACGGGAGTAGCTGTGACAATAACAACATATACAAAATACCATTAGTTTGAGGTCTTGTAGGATGTACTGTGGTAGATGTAACAAACACAATTCAAAAGGTTGGGGGCCCGCTTTCTCTCCATTCTAATTCAAGACCTGAAGTTCATTTAGATGCCTGTTGACTGACAGCGGTCAGAAATCTTCCAAGTCTTACAACACCTGGTCTCCCCACTGGCCTTTGCAGCCACACCCATATATGGGCTATTTACGAGGTAATAACACCGTGCTTATAGGATACACCCCAAACCCACAGAGTTTTACATGTATTCTCAGTGACTTCAGCCTTGAATATTTAGCATACAAACTGACAAGTATGCTGAAAGCAGTTAAATTCCTGGTAGGGAGTAAGCAGTTTTTAGAGTTATTACATTGAATTATTACAGTTAAAGGCTGTAACAGTATTTTCTGATAATATTCACGAGTAGTGAAATAGCCCAATTTGACCCACATATGCATACTGCCTCATGAATCCATCTTCTTCCACTGAAATAAATTAAGAGTTAGTTTTCATCTGTTGCAACCATAAACAAATATAACTTTAAAATGTATAAGTAAAGTATATGAGACCTTTTAAAGTAAGTAAAGAATAAAACACCAATTATTTAAGTCTAAAAGGACTAATACAGGGTATACTGCTTCACTTCAGGTTCACATACTTTTCAAAGCACAATCTTAATTCTTATTTAATACACATAACTCTAATGTACTTTTGTTTCTTTTCTGGTAGTGGCAACTGAACCTAGGGCCTTGTCACTGAGCTACATCCCCAGCTGTTTTTTTGAGACAGGTCTTGCTACGTAGTTCACGTCGGCCTTCAACTTGCAGTGATCCTATTAGCCTCCTGAGTGCTAGGCATTTGTAGCAGGTGGTACCATGCCCAGCCTCTTTAAAACTTCTTATTTTGAGACAGAGTCTTGCTAAATTGCCCAGGATGGACTTGAACCTGCCATTCTCCTTCCTCAGCCTCCCAGAGTGCTGGGGTTACAGGTAGTAGCAACCACATCTGCTCCTAATATATCTTTGACACAAAAATTCACTTATGTCCATCAACTACAGAATTAGAATTCCCAAATCATGAAGGAATTTTGAAACTACTATTTTGCCTCAGAACTTAACTAGAAGTGTTTTAACTTCTGAATTTTTCATTTACTAAGTTAAATAAAGTTACTTTAGAGGAAAAAAAAGACCTTCTAAATCATAGACTTTCTTTTACATATTTTGGGAAGACAACTAGAAGTTCAATTCTTAGAAAAGGAGCCCCAAAACAGAACATACTGTTATTAAAAATTTAGATCCAATTTACCTGAAGGAGAGCCATGAGCTGAGGACATACTTTTGACCTTGGAGTCTGACAGTCGAGAGATACTGTTAGCTCTAATTCTAGGAGAAAATTTATCTGATGGTACTAATCTGGCTCCACTTCTAATGATGGCTTCTGCTGTACGTGAAGAGGCACTACTTCTAGATATTGTTGCTTCAGAGTCACTACGAGCTGATAATGAGCCAAGCCTTGTTCTACGGGGCTGAGCCAATAAATCAATCCTAGATATATTCCGCCTCCCTGTTGGCGGTTTGGACGTCGAACTTGTTGTGGATACTTCAGAAGCAACAGATGCTTTGTCAGCATCAGCAAGTTCACTGTCTGAAGCTTCACCAAGACGTGCTCTGCGCAAGAGGGAAGTCCTGGTAGGTCGTGGCCTTGGAAGAGTGGTTGACTTACTGGATGAACTAGATGCTGCAGGAGAAGTCTTAGATTTTGACCCTTTACCTCCTTCTAGTTTGGAATGCACATGTTCATCTGCTGAGGTGAGTGCAGTCCTTCCCTGAGATTTACAAGAGTACGTTTCCTGATCAGATGACATAATGTCAGAGATAGCAGAGTGTGGTACACTGGAGGTCTGGTCATCATCTGTTAGGTCTACCGAAGGCTGCCTCATTCTTCCACCGGAAGGTACAAACTTACGGCCATCTGCTCTGGAACCTACATCTGTGGAACGACTTTTTGTTTTCTTTTCAGCTTTTTCCCTAGCACCTGAAGCTGATGATTTTGTAACATCTTTGGAAGGGGAACCTGTGGAGCATCTGTCTTTGTACAGGCTGGTGAAGCTCTTTCGCTTTTGAGTTGACTTTCTTTCTGTCTCTCCAGTAACCAAACTGATTGTACTGGCTGTGTCCACGTCGGATTCTGGTGAAATAGAATTATCTCTGTTGTAACTGGGAGTATCTGGGCCTTCATCAGTTTTATCTTCTCGCAGTTTAGCTTCTAAAAAAGCCATTACTGCTTCCGTGTCCTTTAGGATAAGAGTTGTGTCCATGCTAGAATCAGTTTCCAAAGAGTCACTTCTTTCTCGTAGTCTGCTCATAGGTGTCAGTGCTACAGAAGGAGGGGTAGAGGACGTCTGCTTGTTTATATGGGGAATGAGCTCTATGGGTATGTTCGGGGTAGGCTTTTCTATAGTGAAGCTCCCTTGTCTCACTAATGGCTTAGAGGACTCCTTCTTGTCTCCTCCTTTTGCGATCTGACTTTTCACAGTTTCCTCAGCCTTTCTTCTCTTGCTCTCATTTTGTATCAGTCTTTCTCCTTTGCTAATAGAAAGCCCTGGAACTTTTTCTGGAAGCTGAGCCTCTTGTTTAGAAGAATCCTCCCGACATCTATCTATCTGATCTGAAATAATTTTTGAAGACAGTTTAGTTGGTGTCCACTGGGCCTGCTCCTTTTGTTCCTGTTGGTGCTGGATTTTAGCTAACGTCTGCTTTACGAAAGAGGTTTCCTTATCCGTTTCACCCTTCTCCTTCCCAGGAGAAGAGCTGCCTAAGTGAAGCAGGGCTTTACTATCTCCACTGACTTTCAGAGTCTCACCATTCACTGCCCTGTTCATCTTAGGCAGGGCCCTAGCAGCATCTTGTTTGTCTTGCTGGTATACCTGCACAGGTGTTTCTTTCTCCTGCAGTTCCGTGTCTTGCTTTTCTCCAATCTCTGACCTCTGAGTTACAACCTTCACTCTGGAGCTCTCAAGAGCCTTTTCTTCACTGGGAAGCTGAGGAAGAGTTCGTCTCCTCCTCTCTCCTTGAGTAGCCAAGGAAGCTGCAGAGCCAGTACTTCTAAGTGAAATGCCAGATTCGCACATACCTGTCTCTATTAAACAAACAAAACCCCAATTAATCAGGGCAAAGAAGAAGTATCATATTTTATTGGATTATCAAGTATAAGTAAAAAATGACTGAAGTATAAATGAATCATCACTGTGACTAACTGGTTTAAAATGCAAATATAATTCGAAACTGCACAAATTAATTAACTATTTACAAAGGCTTTAGGAAAGCTAAGGTATGAGAAGAAAATTAGAGACATCCTACTATCTTTTTTCTTTAATATATTTATTTTTAAATTGACAACTGTATTTATGATATAAAATATGATCTGAATATATACATAGATATATAGATATAGATATGTCAAATATATATATATTGAAATGGCTAAATCCAGCTAATTAACATATCTATTACATCACATTAAACATCCTCTTTGGGTGGGTGGTAAGAACATTTAATACCTACTCTTCGAGCAATACTGAAATATATAATGTATTGCTATTAACTACAGGTACCATGATGGCAAAGGTCATCCGATCTTAAACCTATGTCCAGTTGTTCCTTTCTTTGTTTTTTTAGCAGCCAAGTTCACTATGTTCATTCTTGCTTTTGTAACTAGAAAGATTTGTAACCAATGTTCTTAAGATTTGCTCAAAATAAATCTATGTATATTATAGAATTACACAAACTATGCTTAGTAAATACTGTTTGTCTGCTATAATTTCAATTACATAGTAGAGAAAAATAATGTACCTAGTTTTTATTAGAATTTTTATTCACCTAAAATAATACATTTGGACTTTTAAGTAAAATGGAAAATGAAGAACTTTGACAATTTTTTAAAAATTCAAAGCTGATTAAAAGAATTTTTAAAACTAAGTACAAATGTAGATACAGGGTATGTCATAATTTTACAAAATAAGAGATTTTTTAATTGTCTTCTCACATACTAAGGTCACTTACAAAAATACATAACCACTTACTTTTTTTTGAGTAAGTAGAACCCAACAGAAAAAAATTGTAGTTTGATGTTTCCACATGAGAGAATTTCAGACCACTTGAGGAAAATGTTCCTAACTGTTAAAAATGGAATGTATTTCTGAGAAAAATGGGTCTTTTTAGGGAAATATAAATTAATATATAAGGCATCCTAATCTTTTAGGGATAAAAACAAAAAATACTAGATATAGCTTTTATAGGTCTTTTTATTCCCTTTATAATCCTAACAGTTTACCATTTAAACTTTACAACAATAGAATGGTTACAATATAAAGAACATTTATTTAACTTTACTGATGTTATATCTTATTTGGTTTATTCTTACATGTATACACGTGTTTATGTCTTCAGTGGCAACTGAAACATTTAAAAGCCAATCATCATTTTATCTTTTTGAACTCTCCCTAGTATCTCCAACATTGTTATAACACACACTGAATGTATGTTTAACAGATGTTAGGTAATTCCTAAGTGGACTTACCTACTTATAAATTCATTCACAACCTAATGAAACAGAAATAAGATCACAAAAGCTAAATGGCATATTATTTTTTAAACAAGTGTAGAATTTTGTTTTTTATAGGTAGCTCTTAATAATTTTTCCTACAGGTCATTTGGTAAATTTATCTTGTCTTCTGATGTTTCCTAAACAGTGACCAGTTTATGCAAAGCAACCTGCACATGATTCTGTTACCTCTAAAGATTGCTGGTAATATTATCAACCACTACTACTTTCATGATAAATAAATGATACAGCTTGTCTACTACACTATTAAGTAGATTTCTCAAATACTTGCTGATTATAAAATTTTTAAAACAGAGTTTGGGGTTCCACAAGCGAGAGACACAACAATTTTCATTTCTAACAAGAACGAAATTACAAGTCTGGGCCAAAAGCCACATACAAATTTTCTTTAAGGGTCATCTTTTTAGAAAGTTTTTTTCTTTTTTTGAAGGAAAGACCGTAAATTAGTCTCTACCTTGGATTTTTAAAAAATTTAATTATAAATGAACAATTTCTATCTGTATGTAGAGTACCATCAGACATGATTTAGGAACATAGTAGTGGAAAAATTAAATCAGTATTTCAAATTCTTATTTATATATGTAATATAGGTAAATTCATACATGTATTTCAGATATAAACTATCTAGGTTGGCATTATACTTTAGGAGATGTATATCATCAATCAAAATGAAATTATGTTATACTAAGATATGCAAATACCAGAAAGAGTAAAACAAGTTTTCATTTAAAAGTGAAACCACAAAGTTTAAAAAACATCCTCAAATAGCAGATATTTGTAACTAAAATAAGGGAAGTATCTCACTTAAACTACTAAATCCTAACAGGTGTCCACCACTCTAGAACATTTCAAGTTATTAAGCACACCAAGCCTTTTAAAGAAAAGACTTTTGGGACCGACAGCATAGTTTATTCTGCAGTGCTTGCCTAGCATAGTTATGAGGACCTGGGTTTGAGTCTCAGAGCCACAAAATAAAAATTTACAAAATCTAATATTTGGAAATTTTCTACTCTTTAAAATCTCTTAAAATATAAAATACCTTAAAAAAATCAGCATGTACCTGTAAAATATCATGTATGTGTTATAAACATGAGAATATGTGAATATGCTTATTTATGTGTAATTTACTTCTCACTGTACAGATCTAGATTACTTTTTTAAAAACTGAAAAGCTAAAGAAAAGGTAAAGAAAGAGGAAAATACCATTTTCTAAAGGAACAGGTGCAGATAATTCCTTTCTTTCTTCTTGATCATGCCTTGTATGATTAGCAGCCAAACTAGCCCACTGTGAAACCCAACGTTTGCTTCCAGATGAAGAAGTGCCTTCCTAAAGGAGAAAAATAAAAGAATTAAATAATGTCCATTGGCCAAATTCCATTCTCACAAAGGATAATTTCTTTCAGTTAGATTAGTATGTCATACAAAGCCATTGTTAAACCCCACTAAGTGTTACTTACTGAATTTCCTCATATATACAGTAAAGACTCTGAGTATCCTTTTTAACTACACCATTTTATTACTATGGTGGATATAGTATAATTCTCTGTACTTTCAAAATACAAACAACAATACCAAGAAAAATTCTTCAAGCCTAAAAAACTACTAGGTTGCTAGACAGGTGCAGATGTATAACACAGCTTTGTGGCTAGACCAGAGGAGTTTGCTCTATTCCGCTATAAAGACCAGGGAATTTAAAGGCCTACTCCCAAATTATTCACTAGCCCTCTAAGTATCTCTAGAAATTCAGATTAATTCCATGGTCTCATTATTAAATCTGCTAAATCATGTTTTTAGGGATTTCAAAATATCAAGGCTTTCAACTTCTCTCTGTAATAGTTCAACATTGCAAAAGAAGCTAGAAATCACTCAATCTTGATGAATTTTTCTGTATCAGTCTGAATATAGACCTGCTTGGGTTTAGATAGGTCCTTAAGGCAAGTGCTTTAGAAATCCTTGTACCTAAGAGTGAAACAGAATCTTTATATGGCTCTATGGACTTATGGGCATACACTAGTAATTGTTAAAACCAGAGTAATCCAGGCATTCAATTTAGAAGACCTAGTGGTATACAAAAACATATATATTTATTAAAAATGATATTTCTCATTAAAAATCCAAGCCAGGCTTCACACTGAAGTGAAATAACAGAGAATGGAAAGCTATGACTGTTCAAAATAATCTTTCATTAGAAGTGTCACATTTACTATATTAATGATGAACAGCTAAATCTTGATGAATATTTCATGTCATTTATACACTGTGTAACTTCAGGACTGGTTAAAATAGCAAGTAAAGAGAATGACAAAGTCTAAGGATACCAAAGCCTGCTGAACCTTGAATTACTTTCTAAAGTTTTGTGGTACCTGCCCACATTTCTCAGGACTGGAGATATCAGGCCATGCTAAGGATATCTACAACAGAGTGGGTTTCACTGACCAAAAGAACCATTCTGTTAAGCCTTATAACGGTCTGTTAGACAATTTCTACAAAGGAAGGAATACACAGTTTTATATAACTTTACATGCTGTGGATTAAGAAAATAGAAAAGGGAATCTATTTAAATTCACGTTTAAAAAATAATTCATGTTTACCAAAACCTTTCCTCAATTAATAAAAATGTAAGTACACTGCCTCAAATAACTATTGCCTGCTTTGAATAAATAAATTCAACATTTTGTACAATAGAAACCAGAATCAAATTTTTCCAAATCAAGGAGGAATAAAAAACACTAAAATATGGCAATTCCTTTGAAAGTTTTCAGTAAATGACAAATCATAAAGATACTTTAATAAACTAGCAAATAGGTCTATTTACTTCTCCATAAAACACTGTCTATATTTCATACAAATAAAAGAAAATGTGTAACTTTTACTCATATTTTAAATGAATAAAACATTTTATATGTATACAAATCAGTTCTTTTCATGAGGACAATATAGCGCTAGGAGTAAGAGAAAAAATTAAAATATCAATGTTGCTTAGGGTTCAAATTCTTGCTCTGCAAACAAGTAAAACCTTGGTCAAGTTCATTTCTATGTACTTTGGTTTCTTCCTTGTAAAAGAGCACACTGAAAGGTTCCATTAAATGTTAGCTCCTAATTTCTGACATATATACATTTAACATTTCTTTTTCACATGTCAAAGTGTGATAAAATTTTGATGCCGTAGCTATCCTGACCAAGTAATATCCTTAATTAACCACCTATTACCCCAAATATATTGTGGGCTGTACTACATGGCACTTATCGAAGTATGTAAGCTGCATCTATTAGGAAATACCTTTCACAAGTTTTCTGGCATGACAGTTTCCAATTCCAAATACATACTTCCTGAAAAGTATATGGTAGCATGTATTTCTTGTTTTGTCCCATAATGCTAATTAAAACAATGACCATATAGCTTTTAATTGCTTACTGAAATATTTTCCTCACTAACAAATATTAATTTAAAAGAGCATCATAAAACCCAAAAAACTAAGCCAAAATCCCTCCAGGCTTTCATCAGAAATTAAAAATCTAATTTTTAGAAGTATTTCACAAGGGGATATGCAGCAATTACTTAAAATAATATAATTTACAAATGATAAGAAGTCACTTTATGCCTGTAAAAAGTACACAGATGGAAGATATACCTCTGAATTGTGAAATACAGATGTACTCAGTGACTTTCTCTCTTCCATTACTATGACAGCAGAACTGAGAGCCCAATCTTTTATCAAATCTTTATGCTTTTCATTGATAACAGGCCTATTATAATCCTGATTGTCATCAACTCCAAACACCTAGAAGAAAATAGTACATTATAAATGAAAGGCTGAGCACCAGATTAGTATGTGAATATTATCATTAACCTCAAAGGCAAGTAAAAATATTCTCAATTAACAGATAATTTCAATAGTAAGAAAAATTTGTTTAACAACAGGGTTATAGCCAGTTGGAGTGGTAACTGAAGAAGGAAAACAGGTGGTTCTGGCTTATGTCAGTGTGACCATCCTTTTTTAAATATCTAGCAAATATCCTGATTGTTACATTAACATTCAGGGTATTATATTTGGGATTTATTAAAATATCTAGTAATGCTGTTAAATATTCCAGTTGTGCAAAGAGTTAGGAAAGGGTAACTCTAGAACTTTTCAACCTATTTCTTAGCTCCATTATTTTTAAAGAACGATGTTGAAAACGTATAGATACATGAGGTTTTCTTATGTTCTTTCCCCATCAAATGTTATAGATATACTTTTGTAAGGTGCCAAATAACAAATACAGTTCTACCACGTTGGCCTAGAGTATGATATTATTCTCCAACTTTGTCTAACAATCAAGTAATTTACAATCAGATTCCAGGTCCTACTCAGAGACCAGCTTTCTCGATAAGGGCAGTATTAAAGGTCAACACTTCTGAAAAATTCTAAATACAGAAACAAAGATAAATGTGGTGGTACATGGTTATAATCCCAGCCTTTGGAAAGCTAAAGACTAGAGTGGGAGCCCAGCCCAAGTAGTTGAAAATAAATAAAAACAAGCCTGGGGATGTAGCTCAGTGCAAAGGAAGGATCTGGGTTCAATCCTTCATTTGCAAAAACAGAGGCTAATATTCATGTGCTTTTTTTAAAAAATGGGCAGGATCTGAGTCTTACTCTCTTCCAGACACATGAAAGGCCTTGGATATTGCCAAATACACTGGAAAAAGTTTCAGCCATTGTTGTGGCTTGTCCCCTCAAAGCCTCACTGGGTGGGCATTTTCGGAGGTGACTGGATCTAGGATGTGTGACGCTGGGGTCAAGGGTGCCCCACCCTAGGTGCAGATGACATCAATCAACAGACTTACAGCCTTGAAAGAATATAAAGGACAGAAAGAAGACTTCCGTTGTTTCTTCACTGCTGCTACTTTGTGGCTTTGTTGCCTTCTGCCTGCCCTGCTTTGCCATGGACTGTTTCTCCTCTGCCATGCCACTCTGCCTTGGAGGCAGCTACGGAATGAAACTTCTACAAACTGTGGGCAGAATTAAACCCTTCCTCCTCTAACTCTAGGTGTTGGGTATTCCTTCTCAGCAACAAGAAAAGTAAGTAACAGCCACATACATTTTAACTTTGTATGTTACTCTTAAATATCTATTAGGTTCCCAATATTTATGCTTAATAGCCTGTTACAATTAAGAAAACTAGGGTCTGAGGTGCAGCTCAGTGTTAGGACACTTGCCTAAGCATGTGTAAGGCACCAGGTTCAGCCTCCCAGCACAGCTTTAAAGAAAAGAGCATCTAAATTAGTAATTGTAGAAAGGATATTTAGAACATAACCAAAGTGAACTTTCATTTTAAGAAGGTAAAAATACCTTAGATTAAAATATTATCTAGAAAAAGTAAATAGTTATACAGTAATAGCCAGGCATGGAGGCACGTGCCTATAATCCTAGCACTCTGGGAGGTTGAGGCCCAGGCCTGGGAAATGCAGCAATTCAAAAAGATTGCCTCAAAACAAAAACTAAAAAAGGTATCAGGACTGGCTGAGTATGAAAGCCGAATTCAATCCCCAGTACTGGGGGGAAAAAGTGAGGTATCTGATAAATTCTGAACCCGACATTTATAATAAAGCAGATACTGGATTTCGAGGTTCTGTAAAACTTGAAAATTTTACCACTAGATGGCCTTATTACTTAATATTTATTTATTTCATTTTTAGCAAGGTTTTATGTTTATTAAAGGCAGGAAAAGAAATATGCTCTGTAGTTTGGGCCAAGTAAAAGTAGGAAGAGCAGTACCCCCATAGTGTGAAGGTGCACTAGGTTTCCTTGTCTATCATTGTGAAGGTCTAAATCAAAACCCCTATGTGTTCATTTGGGTCTCTCACCCAGTCCTGACATCTTTAGGCTCTCGCCTGTAGTGGGGATGGAGATGACATTGGATAGCTGCCCAGTTTTTATCCTTCCTCTCTGCTAGAACCTGCATCGCAAGTTTGTCAGTTTCTAGTTTTTCCAGAACAGGAGAAAAAGGAAGGAGGAATGATACAGGAGTAAAAATTTCTCCATGAACTTGTATTCTGAGAGCTCTGGGGTCTGTTAAACACAAATCATTCGTTTTGCTGCTAAGGTATGCTCAACAGCATTTTCCTCTCCATTCTAAGAATCAGTCTTTACCTCTGAATATGTACATATGCTATTTGGTATCTCATATTGGGACTGCACATCTGTATCTCAGTGGGTAGTCTAAACAGTCTGGACTTCTTAGTCAAGTACGGTAGATACCTCCTAACTATGGGTTAACCTTTACAGGGACTTTACAAATCTGTATGAGTTAGTCCTTGCTCTGAAGATCAAATCTAACAAAAGAATTTAAAATGAGGAAGGTCACCTGAAAGCATCATTAGGGGTACACTGTAATTAAAGCTACATTTCTGTAGGAACCAGACTATACTTTCAGATTCTGGGTTTTAAATTTAAAGAAAGTAAACGTCCTCTAGTTACCAGACAAACCAAGCAAACTTTGGTATTACAAACCAAACCTATGAAAATTTTCACCTTGATCTCATTCATGACTATTTTATTTTCATCACTGCCACTATCATTTAAAGCTCAGACTGCACAATTCCAGCTTCCAATTCTAAAATTATAATGGTGGGAGCAGGGCAGTGGTATGCCAAACCTCCCACAAGAGTGTGTATTTTCCCTATTGAACACTTGCAAGGAGGTAAAAAATATGTTAGTAGTAAGGCATCCTGGAAGCTTGCTGACTGTGACAAGAAGTAGAGATGCACAGGTAAGAGAGTGAGGAGAAATTGTACATTTGAACACGGCAATACAAATACAGAGCAAAATGATAATTAAATATCTTATACATATTAGACTTTAAAATATCCAGGTCAGGTAGAAAGCAGAATTAACTTTCCTATGGAAATAAAAAGGAGAGCATAAATTAAATACCTAGCTTTTACAGGTTTATTTTGAAACAGTAAGTGGAAACACATCAAAGTGTCAAAGTAAAAATATAATCAAGATTCAGTCTCAGGTGATAAAAACCTCTCTTCTCAAGGAACAAGGAAGAACTTTGTACTTAAGAAGTGCAGGGTCTCTATCAACTCAAATCAATAGTAGAAATTTCTATGTCCTGCAAAAATACTACCACATAATTATATAGCAATGATGCAGAATTTTAGCCACTACTGTCAAGGAACTAAATCAAGATGATTTAAGAGGAAGATTTTTTAAAGTTTCAACTTTCTATAAACATTTAACTTCATTTTAAAAAATAAAAATTCCTTAACTTCCAAAATAACTTGTTAAAACTAATAGAATAAACTAATGATTGTAAATATTTAATGTGATTTTAAAACATATTTCTAATCAACTTTTAAAACATACAATGGTGAGAAGAAAAAGCTCAGAAGAGAATTAGAGATAAATAATTTACCATGGTGCACACATTAATAAATGTACATTCATGTTCGTAGTAGCATTATTTACAATATCCGAAAGTTGAAATAAACTAAATCCATCAATGGAAAGGGATATATAAAATGTGGTTTGCCGACACAATGGCAATTATTCAGCCATACAAAGAATAAAGTGCTAACACAAGCTACAACATGGATGAAATTTGGAAACATTATAATCAGTGAAAGTACCCAGTCATAAAAGGCATATATAGTATGACAACATTTATATGGAATGCACAGAATGAGCAAATCCACAGAGACAAAGTAGATTACCAGTTGCTAGGAAGGAATGAGAAATGGTTACTTAATGAGATTTCTTCTAAAGATGATGAAACATGCTGGCATTGTACATTTTTTTATTTTTGGTACTGGAAATCAAACTCAGGACCTTGCACTTGCTAGACAGGCACTGCGCCACTGAGCTATCTTTCCAGCCCTGGAATTGTTCATTTTAAAAGGCTAAAATATTAATGTCATGTGACTATTACTCCAGTTTTTTAAAAAGGCGCCACATGACCCTATCTTCTTCCTTTGTGCCTCTGTGTGGGTAAAACATGCTCTTAAATTTCTGTCTTCCTCTTAACTGATTTTGTGTCCCTGATTCTCCTTATTCCTTAATACTCATTGGTATTGTGTTTCATCTTTGAGATTGGGTCTCATTATGCAGATCAGGCAGACTAGCCCGAATTCACCATGTACCCAGCTGGCCTGCCTCAGCCTCCCAAGTACTAGAATTACAATAATGCATCACTATGCCTGGCTCCGTAAGAATCCCATATACATAATCTCTTCTCTTTGAATCTCCTTCATGTTCCTCTATATTAGTGCCATCATTTCTTACATGTTCCACATTTTTCTCTAAATAGCTCCTTCTTTCATTCTGTCAAGTTACCCTCAGATCTCTTCTTGCTTCTATAGTTAAAATGTGCAAACTCTCTCCTTTTATGGCTCATTTCCTTGTCACATATTCCGTCTTTCCATCCCTAACATGTAGCTGCTCATCAGTAACTATCTCTTCCTTTCCCTGAAGATTACTGTAAATATTGTTAGAAACTCAGGGACGCTTGTCTTTCCTCAACCAAGGCAACTCGGCTGAAACTCAGCACATT
Source organism: Dinomys branickii (assembly GCA_004027595.1). NCBI lineage: Eukaryota > Metazoa > Chordata > Mammalia > Rodentia > Dinomyidae > Dinomys > Dinomys branickii. The sequence continues at coordinate 159,784 of PVLD010000293.1, read as the reverse complement.
TGTTTTCCAGCTTCAGTTCATACTTACTTTTGCAAAGCCAAGCCTACATATGAGGTTGTAAACTATAAGTTTTAACAAGTTATTCTGGAATTGAGATAACAGTTTTGGCTCAGAAAAATACAGGAAAACTTTGTCAGGACCTGGTTGGATCAAATCGATCTATAAATTTACTGGTGTACACTAGCTAATATACAGCAAATCACATGCAAACACTGACATAAACGAAAACATGTTACAATCTTATGTTCAACAGATACTTATTTATTAAGTATCTACAAGTCAAAAAGGTCATTCCAGAAAGGACAGCTAAGAAGTAAATGAGATGCAGGTGAACTCTATCAGGGAAATAAAACAAAGCAAGCTGATATATGAGGTAGGAGGGAGGGTCACCTTCAGATAAGGTAGTCATCAAAGCCGCGAAGTTACTCATGAAGTGGGTGTAGAATTTCCATTTTTACAAGGCAAAATCATGGAGTGGACGGCGGTGATGATTACACACTATAAATGTATTTAATCAGCACAGCTGTACATCCAAAAAGTGGCTGCGATGGCAAACTTTATGTTGTATTTTACCATAATAAGACAACTAAAAGAATAATATCAAGTATAAAGAGCTAGATATGCTGAAAACACAAAAAGGAGTTTCAGTTTAGGAAAATAAAGCCAAATCTATTAAAAGTTAGGCTTTTAAGTAAAAGAAAAAGGTGACAGTTCCCTCATGAAGCTTTGGGAATTTGTTTAACAGAAGAGTTTTCTGTTCCAAAGAAGGAAATGGAAGTAATTGAGAAGAGTCAAGGAGTATTAAGCAGAGAGACCAAAAGTAAATTCCCCTAGTTAAAAAAAGTTTTAAATTGGTCAGTGGTAAAACAAGTTACAGCTGGGCATGGTGCAGTATGCCTCTAATCTCAAAACTCCAGCAGACTGAGGCAGGAGGATCACTAATTTGGGTCCCCACAGGGCAACTGAGATCCTGTCTCAAAATAAAAAATTATAAGGGTGGGGAATGTAGCTCAGTGCCCTGCCTGGCCCTTTAGGAAAAGAAAGCAAAAGCAAAATGCTGACTCTGTTATCAAGGTCCTACCGTCTTGTTCGAGGACTCTTCCTTGATCTTCTTACTCCTTTAGTTCCCATGCATGTTCTCTTTTCTTTTTGTGACTCTGGACATGCTGGGTTGCTCTGCATTATACCTGGCCTGTCCATATAGATCCTGATTGAGATTCGCCATAGTTCCTCTGGCTCTGACTTCGATCCAATCTGCAGTCTTTGGAGTATTACTCCAGGATCCACATTCTCAGTACCGACACCCTTCGGGTATTTCTCTCACTGCTCTACATGTTCTTCGTGTTGGGTTGCCAATCTTGTTATAATTCTCCTGCTTCTGGAGTCTTTCTAACTGTGGCTACAGAAGCCACACTGACCAGGCTCCACAAGGGAAGAGAATATACTAACAATAGACTTCTGGGGGAAGGTACCTGGCACACTAAACACGAGTCAAAACTCAGGACAGTGGAAATATCTGGCAGAGATACTCTGTGGTATGAAATTTATGAGAAGAAATTTCTCTCAAAATGATAAAATCTAAGCTTTCTACAATGAGCAATGTCGTCCTTGTTCATTTAACTTTTCGCTTTCTATTCTCATGACAGGTTTTTCTCATCCCTTAGCAAACCAGGAAGTAGTAGCCCTGCCAAGATCTTTCTCCGCCCTCAGTGGTTAAGTGATTTGATGCAAGAGTAGAGAAAAGAAACTGGTACAATGATGGATTCTCTGGGAAGGTGGCTATCAGAGGGGTCAGGGCAAGGGGTGGGAGAGACTGTTACTCCTGTGGGGGTGACTTCCTTCAGTGAGTAAATAGCACTTTACTATATTACCCATGTAAGCGTAGATGGACAACTCAAGAGGTCTTCATAAATATTAGGCATGTGTTAACATTATAAACGTGAACAAGCAAGTATAAAATAAGGTTATCTACTGCCAGGCACAGCACAAAATGACAAACACAAACGCGGTAATCTCGTACCTGGGGGTTGGAGAAGAGCTATTTCAGTACCTTTTAATTACCATCAGCACTAAAAAACGAGGACATGGCCATTCAGGCTGGTTATCAGGTCAGCCTGGTCATTAAAAAGATCCTACTCACACTCTATATAATTTTTCCTGAGTTAAGATAAAGATGCATTTTCTGTTCATCTTTAGACCCAGGAATAGTGTTTTGGGGAAACTAGAACGGCACTCCATGCCGAGCATACCTCGCATCAGCAGGTCACGTAACACAGCTGCTTGTTTCCTGCTGACTGTTTCGATTCCCAGACGTTAACATTCTCTCCCTCTCCCCTCATCCTTGTGGAACTGGGTGCTCAGTCTTGAGCTGCCCGCGCTGCGTCCCCAGCCCTTTCTCATGCTGAGACAAGAGTCTTGCTAAAATTGTCAGGCCGGGTTCGAAGTCACAGTCCTCTTGCCTGAGCCTCCCACAGTACTTTCTCCTCTCTGTGAACATTTTCAGTCTGCTTTTTTCATCTTTATTCCTTTGTCCACCAATGTTCATGGGCTGAAAATTTTGTACTTTGCCTGCTCGTAACCCCTACACTCTCTCCGGCTGGTCTCGTCTCTTACTCTGCACTCATCCACCCTCTGTTCTCCAGTGATTCCCAGGTCTACGTTTTTAGCCCGCAGCTTTTCCTTAAGTTCTAGACCCCCATAAGCAATTACCAGGAGCTTTTCAATTCCCTTCCCTGCTTCTACCCTTTCCAACTTTCAATCCGCATTTCGTATTTCTGACAGTGATTTGGCCATGTCATTGCCCTATTTAAATTTCTAACAATTACTCACTGCCTTTGGCATTAAAAAAGGACAAAAGTTCTTAGAATGATACATAATCCACTGCTTGATTCCCCACTTCCTTTAGTATTTAAAAAAGGATTAATGATGTTAGTACGACACACAAGGGACTTCAGTATCTAGTCTAATCTCATTTCCTCAAAAGTAATTGTGGTTGTCTGAATAACTCCAACTTGCTCCTGTGTTTTTGAATAGTCTGTTCCATATTTTTGGGAAACTCTATGCACCATACCTTTCATGGGGTTAATTACACATGCTCAAAATTAGCTCAGCTAGAAAATTAACTTCAATATTTACAGAAGACATCTTATATGTTAACACTAAGCCCTTGTAGTCATGCAGTTTACATTTCTTTCTATCCCCCCACCTCTAGGGGAAGGAGATAAAAACCAGGGAACTAATGAAGTAGTGAAAACCTTTATGATTAAAATGAAACAAGCTGATCAGAGTTACCAGGCCAATTTCTTTGGCGTGAAAAGCTAAAGTCTAAAATCTCTCCAAAGAAGCAATGTTGAACCTTAGATCCCTTCTTGGAAATTACTGGTACTTTTCTATCAATAATTTACACCTATCAAAGCATTAACATTTAATTTTATTTCTATCCCACTATACACTAATTTCCTGCAGGGAGGAATGCAGATTGATTTTTCTATTTGAATCACCACTCCCTAACACCATGCCTGCACATCACCAATGAAATAAACTAGTCTCTAACTCTCCAAGGTGGGGATGAAAAAGGAAATAGACTACATAAAAGTTTGTAAAACAGAAAATCACCAGAGTTCAGACAGACGAGAGCTGGTGATTCCTACTTCTTTCTTTCACTCCCAAACTTCAAAAAGGAGGAAACAGGTAACAGAGCTCATCCAAGCAATTTGGTACGATGCCTAATATCTACTCTTCCCTCCCAAAGTGCTTCTTACGCCTTCCTTCTAGCTATTGTTAGCCTTTGTCTTTGCCTGCCAACAGGTTACTTCATCCTCTTCAGAGATTTGATTCTTGGTTCTCTGCTTTTCTCTCCCCAGAGCCCAACTTTAATTAGCCTGAATGTGACTTCTAGTTTTAATCATGGCTAGAGGACTCTCAGTTCTTTTACTCTGGTAGTCACAAGATACTGTAATGACTCTTATTGTCACTGCAGTATGTTCTCAGCTTTGTTTTCGGGTTTTATCACACACTGCCATTATTCCTTTAAATGAATCCTAGTATCTTAGGCTTCTCTACCCACAGTGTGACCATACAATCTGTTCTCAAAACTGGAACTCTTTGGGAATGGAAAAACTTCCCTATCCAGAACTTTCTTAAAGAGTTTCATGTATAATTTCTTTCATGGCTTCCTGTCCTGGCCAGGTTGGTCTCTCCCACTGTAACATCTACTTGGGCTTTATATTTCAGTTCTGAAATAACTTTCCAGGATTTGAGGTACCTTGTATAGACACTACTGTGTGGAGATACCTAATACAGGTAATAACAAACACAGTTGACCTTTATAGAGGTCCTATATAATAAACATTATGATAAGCCTTTTATATTTTTTACTGACTTCTTTGCAAAACCTAAAATAACTTCTTCCACTTCAGAGAAATGAAATTCAATTAAAGAGGTTAATTTACCCAAGGGCACACAGTACATGCAGTTCATGTTTAATCCTTGATCTGTGGGCCTCTAAGTGCCCATGTTCTTAAATACTGTAATGTATAACTGCTCACTGTAAAATAATCTTTTAATGGAAAAAGCACCACTAACTATTAGTGAAATACTGAATGCTTCTTAAAACTTGTATTTCTTTTTAACAACCATAATACTGCTTATAGAACACATATATCCTAAAACACTGGGTCTCTAAAAATGTGGAGTTGTGTACTCCAAAACTAAAATATTTTGATTATGTACTCTTCAATAAATGTATGGTTAGGTATTATATATGTACACAATGTACTCCAGAACACATTCCAAAAGAGAAATAAGAAATATAAAAATATTAAAAGTAAACATCACTTGTAATATTTTTCATGCATCTCAAAGGGTTATCTTGCCCACTCTGAGAGACCACACTAGAAATTCATCATCTAAACTAGAGCATCGCAAGTGTTAACACAGACATAAACTACCTTATGAACTTCTTTTTAAAACAGGTTCTGATTTAGCATTTTGGGGTGGGCCTCTTAAACTGTATTAACACTGCTCACCCAAGAGGTATACTTTTAGTAACAAGAATTTAGGGCTGGGGATATAGCTCAGCGGGCTGGGGATATAGCTCAGTGGAGTAAGTGCCTGCCTAGAAAGCACAGGGTCCTGAGTTCGATCCCCAGTACCGCCAAAAAAAACAAAAAAAACAAAAAACTCATGTCTGTTTAGGGGGCTGGGGATATAGCTCAGTGGAATAAGCGCTTGCCTAGCAAGCACAGGGTCCTGAGTTCGGCCCCCAGTACCGCAAAAAAAAAAAAAAAAAAAAGAAAATCTGCTACAAGAATTTAAACAAGAGATTGTTGTGTACCCAAATTTGGGCTATTTTCCAGGAGATGAAAAAAAAAATAGCTGATTCTAAAGTCAACTGTCCAGTATCATGGCCAAAATTTTAAAAAAAATACTTTTTAAGCATACGACAATCATTATATAGACTAACCAACTACAACAAAGAATACATGTGAAACGCAGATCGCCACGCTGACTGGACACAAGGCTGGCTCAACTGAGTATAATGTAAAAATCTTGATTCTCTTTTCATACACTGCTTTTCTATGACCAAACACACAGTACTGAACTGAAATAAAGAAAATAAAATAAAGACAAACAACTAAAATATGTATTTTTATCTCTTTCCAATATGAAATCAGCACACAGAAAATCTGTGGTTAACATTTATGTTTATGCTGTCAGATATAAATAAATGCAAAGTAAGAATTCTAAAGTATACTATTCTTAGAGCCTATTTTAAATTTATACATCTTTAAAATGTCTAAACAGTTTAAATGTACAGGACTTTATATATGAAACTCAGGAAATTTCAGAATATAAGAAAAATAAAATCAGAAAGCATTTTTGGTCATGTTGGTCGTGCAGTTCGCTGACAAAACCCTAAATTCCAATAGAACTGACTGCACAAGAGTATTTCATGTTGACTTTCCAATAATTTCCAACAGTCAAATATACCATACAGCTAAGATCGTACTCAAATTTCAATTATTTACCTTGTCAATCATTTTTCTTGCTTCCACTTCCTCACTGTTGGGGTTCTCTAACTCAATGGTATAAGTACCCTTGTCACTTTGGTCATCATCATTATCCTTTTCAGGAGTAGCAGAAGTAGCTTGATTTTTTAACATTTTATCCATCTCCTGGCTTGGTCTGTGCCCAAGACTCCCTGAACTTCTCAATAATGCAGTTTGTAGGAAGGGAATTGACACCGATGGCTCCTCTGACTTCTGTTTTAACAATTTCCCATGTGGAACACCATGCCCCCCTCCTCTGTGATGCGCAGAGCTAGTCTGTAAAGACAAAGAAACCACTGTGGCATCTGCTGTTGGAGATTTTGCTTTTTCAAGTTTTGTATGTGGTACAGTAGGTTCCTGACACAAGATTCCTGCACTTTGAGTAAAGGAATATGACCTTTTTCTGGGATTGTCTTCATCAAAGAATGCAATCATAAAAGCAGTCTGACTTACAACAGCTGGGTCTTGATGCTTTTCAGAGGCCTGGACCTTCTGTAGTTTTTTCTGCTCGGAATGGTGGCGCCTTAAGTGCTCCTCCAGAGTTGCACGCTTGCTACAGCGTCTGTGGGCCCCAGCGTTCTCTGAGTCACTCTGGGTACCATCATCATGTTTATTTCCTGGACACAAAAAAGAAATCAAAAATAGGAAAGAAAAACAAAACCCATGTGGAAAACTAGAAGCATATACAAAGGTGCTGTTTGTTTTGGCTCCTCCCCCTCTTCAATCCAGCATCATATGTTCTTTTCAGTAACAGGCTCTGCAGAGGTCCCTCAGTTTTACTGGTTACATTAAAATTTTATCAGCCAACAACGAGTTCTTTTATAAACAGATGAATAGGATTGCTTTCTTTCTCCAAATCTTAACTTTATAATTATTTATCAATGCTTGACAGATAAGGGAGGCTCTATCAAGTCACAGTTTGTATTTATAATATCAGGAACCATTAAAGGAAATTATGTATGTATGTATGTATATACAGGAGAGCGAACATAGCTGAACTACTGACTTCTATTGCTTTACTGAAAGGAACAGTTAAGATTAATTATTTGACCAGTCTTGCATGTCTCTGTTTGTTCTCCTGAGAAACCACTTTGAAGATATCAATACATAACACAACAACCATTGATAATTTCCTACTACTTTGTAACTCTGTATTGCTTGTATTGTTTTTATGCTATTTTATAAATGGATGTCTGTCTGTTAATGTTTCCCTTCTTTTATTGTTAAAATAAATTATTTAAAAAATCAGTAAACATTAATTTTGGCCTTCAATTATTCTGTTTTTAACAATAAAAAAGTTGACTTTAACACTAGAGAGCAGGACAAGAAAATGGGTGATAATACTGGAATACTTATCATTACGCAGAAAAGAAAATATGAGTAACATAAAAATGTGATGAGAGCTAGGGACATAGCTCAGCTGCACAAGTGCCTGCTGGGCAAGTACAAGGTCCTAAGTTTGATTTCCAGTACCAAAAAAAAAAAAAGTGATTAATCTTAACTGGCAATGACATTCAATACTTTTAGAAGTTCAGCATGCCTTTTCTTTTTAATAAGATTCAGATCTGTGGTTTCCACTAACAAATGCACAAGGCTTTTATCTATGAGAATTACTGAAAATTGCACTGACTCTAAAATCTAGTGGCTTCAAAAAGTTAAATAAAGAATACTAAGAGTCCTGTCAAGGAAAAGAGTAGTCTATGGAATGCTTAAGTAAATCTAAGCGCCAAACAATATAGTGCTAAATATAACTAGATGTCTTCTCTAAAAAACATTTTTCAAGTTAGAAAATACTTGAATCATGAAATGTCTCCTTCCTAGCAAATGTTTTTCTACATGAGAGCAAGAAAAAACCCACTAATTTATCTGTCTTCTGCTAGGAAATGATTTGACATATCTAAATAACTAGAGTATTAGAATAATCAAATGATAATTATTATACTATTATAGCATGAAATTAATGAAAAGTCAAGAGTTATCTTATGCATTCTTAGATGGACTCACAAACCAGGGCTTAAATGACGCCTTCACTGGAAGCTATCAATGAAATCTAGTGCAGTGGAATGTATATTGGTATACTCCAACGCTTCCAGGACTAAATCTGATTTTCAAATTTCCCTGGACTATACATTTTAAGGTAAATCCTTGTTAAATAATGTGCTCCTCAGATAATGATCAGACTGAAAGATGGAGGAGGAGGTGACTGGGAGAAGACATGTCTAGAGAAAAAGTTGAGTTTTAATAAACACGGGTTTATTTCTACTGAATTCAGAAATTATGAAGTGATAATAATACCAGAGTAACTGCTATAAAGAATGTGGTACAGAAACTAAGAGTGAGAGAAAGTGGCAGAACACAGAAAACGATGTGTTAGGAGCATAAAGGGAAACAAAAGGGAGTAAATAAGATAAAAATAATGAGGGTTGAAGAAGGATTCTCATTAAATGGATAGTGATTAATGTTATAAAAATCAGGTATTACAAACATATGTAAAACTTCAAATTACTATTCAAAGAGGGCGGGGCTAAAAATTACTATTCAAAATGCAACTTGAAAAGCAAAATAGGTACTTAATTAGTGCAATTCCTGCCTCAAATAATTAATTTAGGATTCATGTACAGCAGATGGAAAACAAAACTCAAATAACACCACTAATTCAAATAAAAATTCATTTAAAACATTATACCCCACTCTATTTCATTATATTAGATACACTAATTTAAGGATCCAGCTTTATAAGAGCTGGAAATAACTTCAGTACTTCTTGCAGAGTAAAACCAAATAACTCAGAACAAATATACACTCAAATGTTTTAATAAAAATGCTATCTTTTTAGAATTTAAGTCCTCTTTCAGAATATCAAAATTTGGCATTTAGTGGTATCAGGCACTGTCAACTATCTTTCTCGTAACTTATAATTTAGAACTTCTCTCACAGATTAGCCAGTTTATTTTTTTGCCAAGTTATTACACCTTCTTGTACTTCTCAGTGTTACACAGGGAGAAATATCTGTAAGTTGCCATCTTCTGTTTTTATGCAACAAAAAGACCACTACAAACTCTCCTCACCTCACTTTGTTCCTTCTCCTTGTCATTAACCATGCACAAATACACGGAAGTTATTTTAGTATTTTGCGGTAGGTCAGCTGTACCTAGTCAGTAGCTGAAGCCAAAAGAAGCTGCAACTCTCCTAAAGAGTGAAAGTGTACAGGCTTTGTGAACATTACTTGCCTCACTGTCCCAAAGCGCGTGCACTTTACTCTTGTAGGAGAAAGGTGTTTTGTTTTTTATTTGTTTTGCCTACTGTCAAATTTTTGACCACTTTAAACATCTGCTGAAGGTCTAATTTTTATAAAATTGGTACTAGCTGCTACCTAACTGCATTTATTTAGAGCCTGAGTGTATCCATTTAATAACCTAAACTGTGTGAAAATGGCAAAGTTATTTATTGATAACAGCTCCTTTAGAGAAAGTCAGGTGTCATTCGTAATTAAATCCAGAGAAATTAAATGGTTTTATCTTGAATTAATATCTTGCAAAATATTTTCCTTGAATGTCCCTAAAATAGCCTAAAGATAAAACCATAAGAAGGGGTCCCAGCACTGGAACATACTAGAATGTCTATCTATAAATCAACTCTAAAGGACAATAATAATTTGATTGTTTAATCTCTACTGAAGTTTAAAAATATTTACAAATAATGATTTACGTAGAGCTACAGTGTGCATGTGGTTACTAATGACTCTATTTGGAATCAGGTTCATAAACAGGCCTTATTCAACAAAAAATGTATTAAAATGATGCTTAATAGTTAATATAGAAAGCAGTTATAATAACTAGAAAAAGCCACAGAAGGTGTTTGCAAAGATAGTTTTAACAGTTTTTAACTGTCTAAAGGACATTTTAAGTTCACTTTTTGTATATTAATTACAAGTAGTTTAAAAGGACTAAATTTTCAAGATTCATGCTATCTTTTACTATAGTAGGGTATCTGTATTTATCCAATTCATACAAATGATCAGTTTCCAAATAGGTAACTCATATTTGTGAACTTTAACCAATATATATATAAATTATATAATATAATTAATATATGTTATTAATATATAATGTATATTAATATATTATGTTTAATATATTAATGTATATTAATATCATATATAATATATAATAAATTAATATATATTAATATATTATATATGTTATATATATGAATTATGTACTAATATTATCTAGTAGAAGTACAGTATCACAATTATGTCTCAAAAGTACGTATGCCAGGTACTGTTGATACATTACAATTAAATATTTTAATAGATGCCAACAAACAATTAGGTAATCACATCATCTCCCTATCCTAAAAGGTCTTAGAAACCTATGAGAAATAAGTATAAAATACTATTTTATCATATTTGACCAGAATCCCAGGGCATAAGGATGGGTTAACTGGTGGTACATGCATGGCCGTTCCTTCAGGCAGGTTTTGATTAACTTTATAGGTAAAAAGACTAATAAAAGTGATTAGATCCATTTGTATCACCTGGGTTCAAGCACATGATGGGACAGTCATGCATGTACCACTGGTGGTTTGGGCATCCCACCAACTACACACAGGAATTAATGTCCCCATCTTGAACATGTTAGGCTAAAGCCACTCTCATTGAGAGGGATAAAATTCACTGTGTATTCAAACTACTCAGCACCTATCACATGCTAAAGTCCCAGATTATGGATACAAAGTAAGCAATATATGGTCTCTGATCTCAAGGAACACTTTTTTAAAAAAGCTCATTAGAACTACAGTAATCGTCAAATTAAAGTATAATTGGAATTTATTCAAGTTGGAATTTATTCAAAATCACTCCATTATAAATAGCTTATTAAATACAAGACAGTAACACAAATCTGTATTGAAATGATTCTAAAAGCTGGGTGTGCTAGTGCAAGTCTGAAATCTCAGCACTCAGGAAACTAAAGCAGGAGAATCACTTCGAATTTGAGACCAGGCGAGTAGTTCAGGTTGGCCTTGTGAGTTCAAGGCCAGCCTGAACTACACAGCAAAACATTGTCTCAAAAAAGAAAAAAAAAAATTCAAAACTTAAATTTATTTTGCAAAACCAGTTGGAAAAAAATCGATCAACTGACACTATCAATGTACAGACATAAAGTTCTCAAGAATTTCAGCCAAAGGCTAATGCTAATAAAGCAGGTATATTCACTACTTCACAAATAAACATTCAACTGTTCCTATCACAGTCTTAATATTAAAGTTTTTAATTAGTTTATTAGATACCTGGTAAATAATTCTAAACTAGAAGTATTTGTTTTATGAGTATCCATTGAGAACAGTGTGAAGCACTCCATCGGCAATGTGACTACACTGTTTAAGTTAAATTTTTGGTCCATACCAGATGGTTTACAATTTATTTTCAATTTATTTAGGTATTGATAGTTTACTGGCAGATCATAATAGAGAATAAATTATATTTATCTTTTCTTTAAATCAAGAAAATGATGGGAATTGTCTTCTAAATATTTCTACAGATGAATAAATTTTCTATTTCCACATGCAAAAGAAACATTTAAGGGTATAAATAAAAATTCACCAAACCAATCTGGTTTTGGCAAGAAGATGAATAAAAGGGGCTATTTGAATTACTAAGGTAGACCTGGGCTACCTAGGCTGCTCTGGAGCTTTGAAATGAAATCTGAGTTTTGAAAAAGCAGCTGTTTTCTACCATATAATTTTTAAACACAGTTTGGTAACTGAAGACAGAATTTTTATCATTATACAACAGGAAGTTCTGAAATGATCAATTCACTTTACCTTTTAACCTTTTCAAGTACACTGGAACATCACTTTTAATACTTTTGGAATCTTCTTCTGTTCTTTCCCACACCATCTGAGGAGGATTGTTTTGTGCTAGCCAGTCAGCTACTTTGTTTTCTGGTGCCATCATTCCTGTTTGAATTCCCGGCAAGTCTTGAGTTGCAGGAGAAGACTTCTTTGACTTGTGGCGTTGATCAGAAGTGAATTTTGTCACATGGTCTCTAATAGTTACCTTCCCTGGGGTACTGTCATCAAATTCAATGGTAAATGAAGCATGCCCTGCACCTACTGTATGGGAGCTTGGTGTGTCTTTTGTTGGAATTTCATGAATAGTGCTCTCTGTTATTTGTGATGGTTGCTGAAATTCTTTCGTAGGGATTTCAAAGTAACTTGGTTCCCTACAGAAAGGAAAAAGTACTTCTTCATTCGCAGCTGCAGATTGTTCCTCAACTTGCTTGGCATCTATGCTGCACCCTAATGAGAAAAATAAGAGAATTCAAAATATTTGGGAACATCTAGCGTTTGAGGGAGATTGGTAATGACCATTGTATTACTCTCTAAGAATCAGAAGGCAGATTATAGAATAGATGAAAAACAGCATTTGCATCTTAGGAAAAAAAAAGTAGAGAGAAGAAAGAATCTTGACTATAACTAGGCCATTCAGTTACCAACAGGAGATACAAGGTAAGTGGCAGCAGTAGCAAAGGATAACAAAGGAGTTAAGAGATGGACTCTGCATGGGTAGGCCCAACAATTTTTCCAACATAGATCAAGAAATCATCAAGGTGCAAAAGGACTGAAATTAAATGTAGATGGAGATACGTGATATAAATAGTATAATAATGAAAGAAAAAGCATGAATTTCACTCAGAATGATACACCTGAAATGTTCATGAACAATATAGAGCTCCAATGGAGAATGATACTCTAATGAGGATATAAATGAGGCTATAAACATGAAGTAAATATGTAAGGAAAGTCCTGGAAGTAATGGCTCAACTTATCATTCCTTACCATTACATCTAGAGATGCTACTTTTCGGATTACAAAAATATGTGATCCTTGGAAGAAGACAGATACATTTCAAAAAGACTAACAGTGGTTAAAGATGAAATATGCAATGGTAGCAGCATGAAAATCCAACACCAACATTAAAAAATCCGGTAAAAATTATTGCCAGCCAATAACTAAAGAAAATTAGCTTGCATTTCTATATAACAGAATGTGTACAAGCATCAAAAGCAATTGAAGGAAAGCTGAATTGTAAGCCTCAGGTTAACAGCAAGATTTGAAAGGAACAAGCAACTCTGGAATACTATCAGTATTCACTAGTTATCTCAGAATCCAACATACAAGTACGATAACAGAGGCTTTTATAAATAAAATGCGTACAGATATATAAATGAAAATGGTAGATGAGATGCTTTAAGTATAAGTACTGGTACAAATGCAAAAAATAGAGATTAAAATGCTTTGCTGAGGAAGTAAAAGAACCACATCTATTTTCAAGACAGTTACTAAGAATGAATACAAAAAAATCCATTTCTATTTATTAGGAATGAATTCCAACAAAACACATTTCCCTGAGGCTCAAACAGAAAATTTATCAGAAAGAAAAGCAATACTTCTAGGGAGATAATTAATTCCAGTCATTTTCTAATTAAGTATTTAGTCACCACATCCTTGAGTGATTCATCAGGTGCTGTAACTGATTTCTTTAAAGTACTCTTACTATAAAATAACCATAAGCCAATCTACTTTTAGTGTACAGAAAAGTGGGAGAGTAAAGTCCATGTAATGAAATGCGTAAGGTGTGGTATAGAAGACATCAAGCTCCATTTCTAAAATCACCACCATCATCATCTATGCAGAGGACAATAACTTTCAACATAAATACTCTTCTTTTCAAAATCTACTCAGTTGTGCTTGCCACTAAAAATGAAATAATAATATTGGAAAAATTTTACATTGTCAGAGTAATTACAAAGATAAGAGCAAAAACAATCCATGGCAGACAAATGGCATCACAAACACAGTACTCCGGTGTCATTCATTTTTAGGGTGGTCTTGCACACTTGGATGCTCCTGAGGACATCGTTTTACGCTACTACAGTTTGAAATCAGATGCTTATGATAATTCTGAGATATAAATAAACAATTTAAATTTTACTCAGCCTTCTCTGAGAAGGCGACGACATAGCCAATGCATGTCCTAGAAACCCAGGAAGTAGTTAAACTTGTTAAAATAAAAACTCAGTTATAAAAGTGAAGTTCAATCATCTGGAAAATTTATTTATTTTTAAGTTTTGTGTGTGTGTGTGTGTGTGTGTGTATGTGTGTGTGTGTGTGTGTGTGTGTGTGTGTGTCTCGTACCGGGGACTAAACTCAGGACCTTGCACTTGCCAGGCAGGTACTTACTCCACGGAGCTATATCCCTAGACCTCATACAGTTCCCTGAAGATGGACACAGGAAGTTTTTTTTTTTTTTTTTTTTG